>JAACNH010003588.1:0-28126 GCA_019447015.1 Hymenochirus boettgeri
CTGGTAGTAGTAAGATAAATAAACATGGTTAAATGCGGGTCTCTTTTATGTCAAACTGGTACTAGTAAGGAATAAAAACATGGTACATGCAGTCTCTTTATTGTCACACTGGTAGTAGTAAGATAAATAACATTGGTAAATGCGGTCTCTTTTATTGTCAAACTGGTAATAGTAAGATAAATAACATTGGTACATGCAGTCTCTTTTATTGTCACACTGGTAGTAGTAAGATAAATAACATTGGTAAATGCGGTCTCTTTTATTGTCAAACTGGTACTAGTAAGAAGAATAACATTGGTACATGATGTCTCTTTATTGTCACACTGGTAGGAGTAAGATAAATAAACATTGGTACATGCGGTTCTTTTTTGTCACCCACTGGTAAAATAGTAAGATAAATAGACATGGTACATGATGTCCTTTTATTGTCACAATGGTAGTAGTAAGATAAATAACATTGGTACATGCGGTCTCTTTTATTGTCACACTGGTAATAGTAAGATAAAATACATTGGTACATGCGGTCTCTTTTATTGTCACACTGGGAATAGTAAGATAAATAGCATTGGTACATGATGTCTCTTTTATTGTCACACTGGTAGTAGTAAGATAAATAGCATTGGTACATGATGTCTCTTTTATTGTCACACTGGTAATAGTAAGATAAATAGCATTGGTACATGATGTCTCTTTTATTGTCACACTGGTAGTAGTAAGATAAATAGCATTGTACATGAGTTCTCTTTATGTCACACTGGGTAGTAGTAAGATAAATAACATTGGTACATGCGGTCTCTTTATTGTCACACTGGTAATAGTAAGATAAATAGCATTGGTACAAGCGGTCTCTTTTATTGTCACACTGGTAATAGTAAGATAATAGCATTGGTACATGCGGTTCTCTTTTATTGTCACACTGGTAGTAGTAAGATAAATAGAATTGGTACATGCGGTCTCTTTATTGTCACACTGGTAATAGTAAGATAAATAGCATTGGTACATGCGGTCTCTTTTATGTCACACTGGTAGTAGTAAGATAAATAGCATTGGTACATGCGGTCTCTTTTATTGTCACACTGGTAGTAGTAAGATAAATAGCATTGGTACATGCGGTCTCTTTATTGTCACATGGTAGTAAGATAAATAACATTGGTACATGCGGTCTCTTTATTGTCACACTGGTAATAGTAAGATAAATAGCATTGGTACATGCGGTCTCTTTTATTGTCCACTGGTAGTTAAGATAAATAACAGTGGTAATGCGGTCTTTTTGTCACCTGGTAGTATGAGAAAAAACATTGGTACATGCGATCTCGTTTAGGCTCTTTATGTGTGTATTCAATACATCTTAATTTAATGAAATACACAGCTGCATTAACTATCGGCAGATTCAATAAAAGTTCTTATTGTTTAAAATGGGGCTAATTTGCCCCAACCAATCAGATTTTATTTAACATTTGAAAGCTAACATCTGATTGGTGAGGCAAAATTAGCACCATTTTTAACGATAAGAATTTTATTGAATAACCCTGTATGTGTCTCTTCAACCTGACGTGCCTCTGCAATCTCTCAACAGTTGTGGGTAAACTGTGGGTAAACTTGTATGTACCAGTCACTGGGCAAATTTAAAGTATTATTCACTGTGAGCAAACTTAAAGTACCAGTCATTGTGGGAAACCTGATATGTAGCAGTCACGTAGGCAAACTGGATGTCCCGGGCATGTTTACAAGTCTATGTGGGCTGGGCACGAGGACCTCTTTATATACAAGTCTGTGTGGACTGGGTACGAGGACATCTTTATTTTTACCATTCTGTGTGGGCTAGGCATCCAACCTCTTCCCATTGGCTACATCACAGACTCCGGAAAAGGACCGTTCTGGTGCACTTCCGCAATCCGTCATGTAGCCAATTGGAAGACATGCTCTAATGTAGGGGGGAACTTAATGTAAGTAAGTTCCACTGTTAGGTAAAGTAATGGTTTAGGCCCTCACCTGAGTAATATGAACTATGGAAGAAGAGAAGTGATGGGGAAGGTGAATATAGTTGCCTTTAGAGTGGATATTAATGGAAGTCAATGGGGGAGTGGTAGTTTGAAAAGTCTGGATGATTTACAGCTAAACTAACATGCTTGTGAAGGTTTCATTCATCCAGGTCATGGTATATCTGTTGTATTCAATTAGATCAACTGGACTTGAAATGTAGTTCTTGAAGACAGTTTCGCTAGTCATCCGACTGGCTTCTCATTCAGAATGACTGTACAAGAATCTGTGGCAATTATGTACCCGGGAAAATCCCAATTAGCATATCACAGCCAGGTGTTAAGGTGTGATTAGATAGTGGCTAAGAGGTGTTACAGGAACGCCCCAGAGTAAGGTGTCAAAACAGCATTGTACATGGCAGACAGTTGGTGTCGAAGCCCCCCACCTCTATTTAGGCTTGGTTTCTTTATTTTCACATATTTTCCTTAACACCTCTCTTGAACCAGTCACGTTCCTTCGCCAGTATGTTAACATTACAATCTTCAAAGGTATGTCCTTTATCCTTAAGATGCAGATACACGGCTGAGTCTGACCCGAGGAATTGGCTCTTCTGTGCGGGCCATACGTTGATGCAGTTGCTGTTGGTCTCCCCCACATACAAATCAGAGCATTCTCACGCACTGCCACTGCATATATGATGTCGCTTTTCTTGTGTTTTGGTATTGGGTCTTCGGATGTACCAATGCTGCCTCAGTGTGTTGTTCGGGTGTTAAAGCAGACAGGGATACGATGTTTTTTGAAAATTCTTCTTAATTTCTCGGAGACCCCTTGCTACATATGGGATGACCCTGTTCTTCCTCCTGTCTTGCTTTTCCCCTTCATGTTGGTATTCGTGTTCTTTCTTCCTTCTACTTCTTTTGACAAAAGGCCCAGTCTGGATATCCACAAGTTTTAAGGGCTCCTTGAAGTTTAATTTCTTTAGCCTCGCCTCGTGCTAGTGGGATGTTCTCGGCTCTGTGTTGCATACCTTTGAGATTGTAATGTTAACATACTGGCGAAGGAACGTGATGGTTCAAGAGAGGTGTTAAGGAGGCATTTATGTGAAAATAAAGAAAACCAAGCCTAAATAGAGGTGGGGGGGTTCGACACCAACTGTCTCCATGTACAATGCTGTTTTAACACCTTACTCTGGGCGTTCCTATAACACCTCTTAGCCACTATCTAATCCACACCCTTAACACCTGGCTGTGATAGCTAATTTGGATTTTCCAGGGTACATAATTGCCACAGATTCTTGTACAAGTCATTCTGAATTGAGAAAGCCAGTCGGAAGACTAGCGAAACGTCTTAAAGAACTACATTTCAAGTCCAGTGATCTAATTGAATACAACGGATATAGCTAAACTAACACTTACTTTAAAGGGCTGTGGCACCTGGGAAATCGTTTGGGGAATATGTTACTATTACCAAAACCTGTTAAACACTCCTTACTTTATGATCGGGCAATTGTCGGTTATGCAAGTACATTCGAGGGTCCCGGCCAATTCGAGGGTTACCGAGCGATACTTTCGAGGGTTAGCGAAAATAGAACCATAAATTCAGAGGGTTACTGAAATCGAACGATACTTACGAGGGTTACTGAAAATTAACAATACTTTCGCGATTAGATAACAATACATTAGCGAAAATGAGCTTACATTCAAGGGTTACCAAAAAATGACGATACATTAGAGGGTTAGCGAACGATACATTCTAGGGTTAGCGAAAACAATCCATACATGTCGAGGGTTACCGAAAATGAACAATACTTCAAGGGTTACCAAATGAGAATTTAGGGTTAGCGAATGGCTCGTAAATTCGATAATTATCGAAAATACAGCCGTGAGTCCGGAAAAACTAACTAGTTCGAATAGTTTGAGTGTCCGAAATCATAAAGTTCGGTTTGAACCCTGGTTCGAGTTCGGTTTTGTGTCTATCACCAATCTGCATATCCAATAGAGCAGGAACAAGAAGGGAGGGTGAAATTAAAATAAAACATGTGATATATCTGTGGTTTTCAATTAGATCAACTGGACATGAAGTTCGTTTTTGAAAGAACTAACAGGGTTATTCAAAAAAAGTTCTTACGTTTAAAATGGTGCTAATTTTGCTCCAACAATCAGATGTTAGCTTTAAATGTTAAATAAGATTCGATTGGTTGAGGCAAAATTAGCACCATTTTAAACGATAAGAACTTTATTGAATCTCCTGTAATTTTGTTGTCCATCAGTCGGATTGGGACCCTGATGCTCCTCACCCTGGGTTGACCTAATGGAACTTGCCACTGTCCAGGTTGTCCAATAGGAAGGCTGGGGGCAGAACCTAGATGGCATTTTGCTCTGGTTTGCCAGTAAGCAGCATTCAGGGGAAAGCCCAGGGGTGAGGACAAGCAGTTAGGACCTCACCCTGGGTACTATTAGGGGAGAGGGGGGGGGTTAGGGGCATTATAAGACAGTATAGTTCTCCTTAATAGAATCTTTATTAAACCTGCAGTTCTTCATTTTCATCTGAAGGTCAACTTGTTTTTCCCAGTGCTCTGCTCGGCTTTCGTCCTTCCTGACAGCCCTATGTTCCCTTGGTGGAGCACAACAAGGGTTACTTTCATATCTAATGAAAAAGTGATATCCTTACACTCCAGAAAGTACATCTTAATTCTCATCTTTATGTATGAGGAAAAAATTTTTAGAGCAGCACCGGGAAAATTGAGATAGAATGCCCCGGGGATCAGAGGGAACTAAAAACTGTTAGCCAGTAGGAAGAGAAAACAAAGAGAGTTGAAAAAGTAGAAATAGTGACAGGAGGGGAAATTCATTTGGATCCAAAAATTCAGGTTAAAACCATGTCAGTTCGACCGGCATCCGCTGCTGTGATTGGCTAAGGCATCGGGCCTTAGCCAATCATAGGAGCGGATTCCCTGCGAGCCCTCCTGCTGACTTCCGTGCACGGAAAAAATGCAGAAGGCAGCGGGGGAACAAAGGTGGTAAGTACATTGGGGGCAGCAGGGAGTGTTATAAACCTAGCGAGGTTCGAGGTTTATAGCAATTCCCTGCAGGATAGTAAAACTTAGTTGCCCTCTAAAAAAAAATGGCCTTGAAACCATGACTTTGGCCGACAGATGTGTGGCAATAGGAAGCAAACTGCTAGGACCCTGGGCGCCAAACTGGTGTGGCCTTGCTGTTAAATTGACTTGTGCAATTGTGGCCCAGAGGTATCAACAAGGCCTGACAGAGCACTCATAAACTAAGTGATTGACAGCCCAAACAGCCATTGGAAGACACTTGTGTGTCAGGGGTCGGAACTGCAATTGCATGTGTGTATGGAACCTTAATTCTAAAGGGTGTCATATATCAATAAGCCTTTTAGGTCCTCATTCTGGGTATTCAAATGTGAGTGGGGGATTGGAAAGGGTATATAATTCCCTTTAAAGGGCAACTAAAGCTCCAGAACAAACAACTGAACCAGAAGACAGAACACCTTGATATATAACCAGTAATCTTGGTCTCTTAACTCTATTTTGATACAGGCGCTGGGAAATTTACCTAAATAACATATGGTTTGTGCTTTACTTCTCAGCATTCTAGCATCAGACAGTTTGGTCAACGACCATTATGTTCTGCACATGTCAGTCCTGGACTAGCAGAAACTTTACAGTGGGCCACACCCATAAAAATCTCTAGCAAATCCTTTTACAGGACAGATAAAGCAAGGAAGCATGTGGACTGAGGTCAGGAGGTGTGGTCTGACACTGCACAATACACAGATACTTCATCCAGTTCTTTAACAGCTACATTTACTTTAATACATTTACTGAAGTGGGATTTTATAGCTTATTGGTATTTTTAGGGGGGTTCTAAAAATATTCTGGAGTATATAAATTTGGGTTTAGTTCTCCTTTGAGGGCTGTTATAGAGATCACTGAGCATGTTTGACTTTACAGATAGTCAGATCAGATGGAAGGAGGAGTTGGTTAAAGTGGGAGGAGTGATTTTGAGCCTAAGCAAAAAAATACTGGATTGAGGGCAAGCAGCAACACAACCATCTGAGATTAAGTGATACGTACATGTGTTCAGTTTAAGATTAAAATGAATCAAAGTAATACTTGTCCTTTAAAGTGAAAGGCAGACAGGTTGTATAAGAGAATAAAACAAACACCTCAATCACAAATATTCCTTGAGCGCTCCACTTAAACATCTATCAAGCGTTTGTTTTTATTTCCATAGGTTAATTCTCTTTAATGCTATTTTACATTGGTTGATTGCAGAGTGGGGAAGAGTGGTAATAACTCAGTCCAAACACAAGGACCGTAATCTGTTTGATTTCTCGGTACTTTCCTGGAATGGATGCAGCTGAACCGGAGTTTGTGAATAGCAGTGATTAACATTGCTTTTATGTTGTCATAAAAAGTGGTGGTGAGAAGTTCTTCCGCAGTGACAAACTCCAGCACCAACAATCTCCCCACTGAGATGCACATTTACCAAACACATCTGAAAAAAAAAAGCAGTAGGAAAAGATAGAGACACAATCACATGTATTTTAAGCTGTTAGTTTAGCTTCTTACTGGAAACCTTTTACCCCCTGGTACAGACGGGTGCATATTTGGGCTTGATGTGGCGACCGGCGTCAATTATATTTTTGACCAAATTAGCTGAAAATTCAATCAGGCTTGTCCAGTAAACTTCCAGAAATCGGCCTTGAAGAGGCAGCTGAAGAGCGCCAACAGCTTCATTTACAAAGAGACACATTTGTAGTGCACAGCGATACGCGCTCTAAATCAATATTGCGACCTGAAAGTTTGCAACAAGTTTTGGCTGGTAGGAGGGAGCCTGGTGGTATGTGGCGGGCACAATTTTTATACTAACTGTGGTCCAAAAATGACTTTAGGTAAATTGACAGGAATTGCTTTCCTATTTTTGCAATTTACGTAAAAATTTTTTTTTACATAGTTTGAAGATATTACATTATACGTGTGATATATTAGCAGCATCCCCAGGTCCCTGTACTTCCTGCTTCCTGCTCTGAACCACAGGACAGTCTCTTTCCTTGTGGTATCCACCTCCTCGTGGGCCCCCATGGCCCCTCCCCTTGCAATCCCCTTGAAACCCCCAGTGGCCCTCCCACTCCCTCAGTCACTGTAACTCGATCTCTTCCTGGTTTCTTCTGCTTTCTCCTGCACTGAGCATGTGGCAAACCGCAGATTAGACAGAAGAAGGAGGAACTAACATTTGTGACACGCAGAATCAGAATCTCCCACCCCTAACTTTTGATCAGGGTTATTCATATCTTGGGCTGGTAGGGAGGAGGTTGGTAGCTCATTTTAATGGTAGGAACCTGGCTTTTCATTTAAAATCAGATGTTTGGAGACCACAGTTTCCCTTTAAACACGTCTTCAGGAAGCAACTTAATTGCCATTGCAAATCTCTTCTTAAAGGCGTGCTAAGACGGAGAAGTCTGGGTTCTTTAAAGGGCATGTCCACCCAAAATTAACTTTTGATATGTGGTAGGGCATGCTCCCCAGCCCCAACTGCATTAATATAATTGTTAGAAAGTCCCCCGATTCTTACTTACCTGCCCTCTCTCCTCTGCTGCAGTGTTCGGCCCTCGCTTGCATGGAATTGAAAGCAGGGGGCGGGACCGGCAGCCGCGTCGTGATTGGCTGAGAGGCAGGGAGGGCTGCACTGAGATGCCTCAAACCTTGATGAGGTGAGGAAGTCTCAGGCCACAGCAGAGTCACCACATGCTCCTACACAGCAGTTTCCTGAACTTTGGAGGGGCACAGCAGGGGAACTATTTTGAGCAGGAATGTAAGGTAAGGATTGTTTTTAAACTACTTGATGTGGCCAGTAAGGGGTTAAATTTAGTTTGGGGTGGACATGCCCTTAACTGAAAAAAGTGGCAATATATTTGTACAGAGATAAGGCACTTTTGAAAATGTATGCTAAATATTTATTATATATATTTTTGGACATAACTTTCCCTTTAATATAGATCTCAATCACCAAATCCAGTTGTAATTGCTTAGGATTGAACTATGACATTCTAATCTGAGCTGTTTGAAGCCTAGACTCAGCTCAGAGCACAGAGATCAGTGTACAGCTTAGCAAGGTCTGTGGCAAGAAGGTTTTGCTTCAAGGAAGAATATTCAAGGCAAATTTATGTATCTCGCCAGTTAGCCAATGGTTACCGTATAGAGGGGCTGATGCCTGCCTCACTGCAAGATAACACATGTTTTTACCGAGCGTAAATGTGAATTATACAAGCAAATGGGAGGAAAAGGAAACAAATGGATAGAAAGAAGATAACACAGAGGGAATTAGAATGGCTAAAGGCTTGGGGTCGATTTAACCCCTAAAAATATATATAGATATTATCCCCATGCACTTAGTTAAAGGGTAACTATAGTCACAAAACAAAACTTTAAAATCCAAGCCTTTTCAGGAAGGCAGGAATGTGCGCTCATTACTGTACGTATTAACGGTTGTGCGTGACGCTGTCGAAATTTCACCTCCTGTGCTTCCCACGTGTGACTCACCCCAACAATATTTATTAGTTCAATAAAAAGCCACTTAGCCGGTATTGAATAGCTTGCATTGGCTGGGTGGGTGTCTTTTTGCAATAAGGGGTTAAAGTCGTGCTAAGCAATTTTTAAATGGTTAATGTGACTTTAACCCCACAATTTACCGCTGTGGCTGTGTGTGTTCTGGACACGGAGACAGATTGGGTCTATACTGGATGGGGGGTTGTAAGCAGCTCCAGCTGTATCCTGGCGTTAGCCCCCATACACATGGGGCTGTTGCCAACTGATTTCGGTGGAATCTGAACTCAATCATTGGCTGGGTGGCCATACACGCTAAGCATGTTATGGGGTACAGAGAGCGATACCAACATACCAGCATCGTGGCCATTGTTTTTTACCCAATACACCATGCTGATATTAGACCCATCCCATTGGATTGGACAGATTTTTATTTTCCTGGACCCAGTTGAGCTCCCTTATTTATAAGCTCTCGGCTCTTTATGGGCATCAAAATCTGAATCTTCTAATCTGTAAAATGTCAGTGTTTGTTTATTTTTTTCCTTTCTCAGTAATGTATTTACCTACACAGACAAGCTGTTCTGGTTAGAGGGAAATAAACAGGAAAATTCATTCACTGACAAAGACGTGGTAGCCAATAAGAAATTCCTGTTAGGATAGAATTGGTCAGAAGGACTTAAGGTGACCATACATTGGCTGATTTTATGTACAATTTGACTTAAATCCGACCATTTCATCAATTGGCCGAAAAATTTACATTTTCCCGTTCTTATCATGTGACATTAGATCGTAAAAAGATCGTAATTCCGATCGGGAAAGTCGTTTAATTGTACATCTGTCTATCAAAGTATCAGTCAGTTTAAGACGATTGTAATAGTGTATGGCCACCTTTAGTGGTTTGGGGTGATGTTGTTTTAAGTCGATCGTTTAATGATCTTACAGGGTTATTCAATAAAAGTTCTTATAGTTTAAAATGGAGCTAATTTTGCCCCAACCAATCAGATGTTAACTTTTAAATGTTAAATAAGATCTGATTGGTTGGGGCAAAATTAGCACCATTTTAAACGATAAGAACTTATTGAATCTCCCTGATAGTGTACAAAACAGGGGGAAAGTGCAAGCAATTACACAGATCAATTACATTTACACAAATTAGATTTCAAAAGTTAAGAATACACATTTATATAAAATAAGTGTGATGTGCTTGACATATTAGGAAAGAGATCATGCCTCAAAGAGCTTACAATCTAAGTCCTTGGTGAGTGCAGTGACGGGCACTTTAGACTGGGGTTTTACAATGGGCGCTTACAATGTGGTCCTAAATTATCGATTGTTGCCAATACAGACGCAGTATTAATTTATAACCTTGGTCACAGATAACGAGCAGATCATTGTTTATTTATGTTTATTTTTTATCTATGATTTCATTACACTTTGTGACATCACAATGGCATGTTTCATGCTTGACTTGGCCTCACTTGAACATTTTAGAAAGGCCATTGGCCGAAACGTCATGTTGGTGTATTTGCACTAATAAAGAGGGCCGTTACCCCTATTTGCAGTAATTGAAGACTGGATCGCATTGGTGGCAAAGGGGTGGCCACAGGAGCTCTGGACGCCCAGAGATTACCCCTACACTGACTATATTGGCCTCCCTTCTGTCCTTGTTGGGAACCCAGGTCAATTTATTCTAGTTTGCAGGTTCTGCTCTCTTTATGGGCATTACCCAGGATACAGGGCAAAAGCAGGTCACTGTGAAAAAATGTTGGACGTCCTACAAATTCAGGGACTGTTGGTAACTTTGCATTATACTTATTGGTGCCCCTGTGCGTGACATACAGATGCTTCCACATTCCTTTTGTGACAGTATATATTAAATGTGTATTGAGGCTAAGCTTGTACGGTTAAGCCAGACTTCCAAACAGACAAATCATTGCTTGGAAGCTGAGAAAATATTACATCCTATTATTATCTAGTCATTTGAACCGCGTCTAATTTAGCTCTGTATAAAATATACCGAGACTGATGTGTCGGCATAAAACAGTAACGGAGCATGCTCAAATCTAAATAAGGCTTTCCAGGTCGTCGTCATTAAGTTAGAATTATGGTAATTGGGGGCAAAATTTATGTTCGCGTTGTATGTTAATCTATATTGTTAATAGAGACCAGATCAGGAGTGGAAATGGAGGAATCCAAGAAACTGTTTCATTTTTTAATAATATCCGTTTGCTGAGATGGGCGGATGGAATTTTAATGTCATCTTTTAATGAGAATGCATGGGCAGATTTAGATAGGACCCCTGTCTTAGACAACAATACAGTAGAGAAAAAGATTACAATTGGGGCAATGTAAGAGAGCCAATATGGCGCTCTTTTGCCCCCGTAAGGCAACACACCCAAGATGATATATTGCGAATATAACATTGCGAATGAATGTTTAACGGACAGCATATTGCTTGCGTTAAAGATCCATCTTAAAGAGCCATGATGGTAGTGATTGCAGAACCAATTCGGCAACCCTTGATGCATTGCCGAAAGGTTAACGTGGATTTAAAATGGTAAAAGTAACGTCTTTTTCCGTCTAAACCTCAGTAAGCCAAAGTTAAATATCTGAAACAAAGTGTCGGGTCTAAGTTGGTAAGTACTTCAGGTGCTCTATCCCCTGGACTGTTGCGCGGCGCACTCACGCTTCCAAAAACCACTTGGCCGTAGTGATATGTAGTATCCTTCACGGAAGATTCCAAACAAACGAGCTGGAAGCAGGCTGCACACGATCAGTGACTTAAAAACATCGCTTTATTGAAGAAAACCATAAAAAAACACACGTAGTGCTGGGTACAAATAAATAGGCATACTCAAGGAGGACACAGGGGATGCATGACGTTTGTGACGTCCGTCACTCATCAGAGGCCTCTGATGAAGTGACGGACGTCACGAAACAGCGTCAGGCATCACCTGTGTCCTCTTGAGTATGCCTATGTATTTGTACCCAGCATACGTGGTTTTTTTAGGTTTTTCTTCAAATAAAGCGATGTTTTTAAGTCACTGATCGTGTGCAGCCTGCTTCCAGCTCGTTTGTTTGTAAGCCAATAGTAACGTGACTTTAAGACATAACTAACAGCGGTTGTGGCGGTACACAAAAATTTTGTTGCGCCGCGGCTCAAGTCTATGTACCGAGCCAATGACGGCTCTTAAGACAGAAACTTACTGCCAGCGGACAGCTGGATTATCCCTACCCAAAACTTCCAGGAATAATTGAATCCGTCTGTTAAACGCTCGCCCCTTTGGGGTCTGTTAGGCTGTATTTGTCATTATGTAACCATGGCTGGAATGTGGTGAAAACGTTTGCGTGGGGATATGATCACTTTATACAAATATATAATGGGCCATACATGAACTCTCTGTGACATGTTCTTTATGGTCATATCAGAGGACAACTGGGACATCCTTTAAGGGTGGAAGAAAAGAAGTTTCATCTTCAGGTTAGGAAAGGTTTCTTTACAGTGAGAACGGTGAAACTGTGGAACTGTCTTCCAGCAGATGTGGTAATGGCAAGTTCATTAAATAGCTTTTAAAAATGGCCGGGATACGTTTCTAAAACTAAACAAATTGAGAATTACTGGTATAAATACATACATAGTTCTGGTTGATCCAGGGATACTTTGATTGCCGTTTGGAGTTTTTGCCTTCCTCTGGATCAACTGTTAGGAAGGATTAAAAAGGAGGGTGAAAAGGTTAGACTTGATGGATGTATGTATTTATTCAACCTCAAATACTGTTACATGTAACTGTTTATACAGACATTAGGGTAGGGTATAAAGATTGACTAGATGGATGTAGTCTTAACAACTCCAATACTATGTTACTATGTAACTGTTACAGACATTATGGTAGGGTATAAAGGTTAGACTAGATGGACGTATGTCTTATACAACCTCCAATACTATGTTACTAGTAACTGTTAGGCAGACATTATGGGTGGGTATTAAGGTTGAACATGATGGACGTGTGTCTTTATAAAACCTCCAATACTATATTACTATGTAACTGTTAGACAGATTATTATAGGTAGGGTATAAAGGTTGGACTAGATGGAAGTATGTCTTTATACAACCCAATACTATGTTACTAGGTAACTGTTATACAGACATTATAGGTAGGGTATAAAGGTTGGACTAGAGAACGTATGTCTTTATACAACCTCCATACTATGTTATAGTAACTGGTTATTTAGACATTTTGGGTATGTGTATAAAGGTGGACTAGATGGACGTGTGTCTTATACAACCTCCAATACTATGTTACTATGTAACTGTTAGACAGACATTATGGGGTAGTGATAAGGTTGAACATGAGGACGTGTGTCTTTATAAAACCTCCAATATATATTACTATGTAAATGTTAGACAGATATATAGGTAGGGTATAAAGGTTGGACTAGATAGACATATGTCTTTATACAACCTCCAATACTATGTTTACTAAACTGTATACGACATTATAGGTAGGGTGTAAAGGTTGGACTAGATGGACGTATGCTTTTTACAAAACCTCCAATACTTGTTACCATGAACTGTTAGACGGACATTATGGGTAGTATATAATGGGGGATAGATGGACGTATGTCTTTATACAACCTCCCAATACTATGTTACTATGTAACACTTGAATTGAATGGGAACACCTGCTCTACATGGGAGAATCTAAACCAACAATGAACAAACCAAACCCATTTAATTTCTCTTTTGTTTTGTATTTTACACGCTCAGTTAGCCTGTTCTTTATGGACACCTGTTTGGTTGTGGTTTGGTTTATTGGAGTCATCATCTAAAGGATTTTGGCCCATTGAAAGTAGTGATTGTGATCAGTCATAACCCACTTATTTCTTAAAGATATGGCAAGCAGTTGTGGGGGGGCGACTGGAACCTTGTTGACTGGGGGGCAAACACAACAAAGGGCCCTTTTATACTAGCGAGCATTTGAAATTAAAGGACAACCGTACTGTCTAAGCTCCAACCCAACTCCAGCCTGGGATCTAGTCAATGGGGCAGTGATTCTGGCCCTGGGCTAAAAGGGGGGTGAGCAACAACCGTACATGTGTTCATAAATTCTCTGGGTGAATGTAGACAGATACAAACTAGATGGTGCTATTGCATTTGCAGAATACAGTGAAATCTCATGACCAATTAATCTCTCTAATGTGTTGAAGGTATTATTTCATTGAATGATGTCAGTGGCATAATAATATGCAAGATGGAACTTTTATCATGGAGAGTGATAAATGACATGCTTATATACACATGAGCCAGAAAGTTACTGTAAATTATATTTATATAACGGCGCTCAGCTATGCCATTAGTTATAATAAGTGCTGAGCTATGTGCTAGTCCTCCATGTCACATGACTTACTGAAAACTGGTGTATTCTACAAATTACGTTATACACTCCATCTCTGCAATATTATTCACCTTGAGTTCCATGATTAAAAGGAATGGCAGAATCACAACGAAACAATGATCTTTTTATATATACAATCAGTACCCTGCATGACGATCTGCTTAATCCCATGTTATACGCTGATCATAGTTTCCAAATATGAAACGGTTCGTTGCATTTTGTCGCTGCACTATACTTATAGCTGTGACAGGGGGGTGGGTTGTGTCAGACAGAAATAAAATTGATTTCAATAACCTGGTTATTGTGCATGTGCTAATAAATGATCCCGTTGAATTAGTCATCGCCCTATTCTTACATAAGAAATCTTCGTTACTGTATAATGCCCCGTGAGCTTCGTCATCACAGATGCCGAAACTGCAACTCTGTAAGGAGACAGAACAAATCTATATATTAAATATATGGTAAAATGTATGTGTGAGGAAGCGGAGGGGGTGAGATAAGAGAGAGACAAACAGGTGTACATATGACACACACAGTGAGGTGTCAATCAGCAAACTTAGGTTTATAAAAATGCACTTTTATGCTTAGGAGTCATCTGTTTATAGCTCTGGCAGGCCAGAAGGAACATATCAGAGGGCTTGTGGGTACCCAGAACACTCTTCTGCCAAGAGAATTCTATGGAGTCCGATCTGTCATTTACATTTAGAAGACACCTTAAAGGCACAGCGCACCTCATCTTTTTAGAGGTTTATCGTTACGCGTTTTTTTTGTAGGATATAGACTAGACTTTCAGGGAAAGTAATATCCTAATGCGAAATAAGTGCGAAACCCACGTTAAACTATATGTACGAGGGGTTAACAAGGATTTTACAACTGCTGCACATTTTTTGATTCAGCTCAGCGCAAGAAATGCGATAACATTTGCGATGGTTTTTAGGTTTTTTTGCACGTAAAGTTTGCAACTTAAGCTCGTGATGTATTAATGGAGGAAACATGTTCAGTATATCAAGGAAGGAGCGAAGGTAGGGTGAGATTGCAAGAGTATTGCACCTCCCCCTTGTTTTAAATTGGCTGCTGACAGTGAAACATTTTCTGGTTGAGTAACTTTCCAGAACCTGGGCCATATTAAAACGCGCAGTATCTCAAACTTGCCATATCGCAGGTTATTTGAAAGTACGGCCATGGCTTTAAAATTAAGACCGTGATTGTGCGATTAAAAGAAAGATGGCTGTAAATGTACGAACGTTTATACGAACTACCATGCGGTACCAAAATATCGCAAGGTATGTATGGGGAACCGCAAATCTATGATATATTTACGACCGATATTTATAGATTTATGACGACAATCGTTAATTTACATTTAGGCACTGCACGTTAAATGCTTGGTACCGCAATATAGTTGTATGAATATA
The DNA here is from genome assembly GCA_019447015.1 of Hymenochirus boettgeri. NCBI lineage: Eukaryota > Metazoa > Chordata > Amphibia > Anura > Pipidae > Hymenochirus > Hymenochirus boettgeri. The sequence continues at coordinate 15,363 of JAACNH010003588.1, forward strand.
GTGAAGTGATATGAGAGTGTTGTGAATATGGTCCTCTCTCAGTATTAAAGGTAAACTGACCTCTACAACAGAAAAAGATACTAACAGATTACAGTACAGTTCGGTCTAGCTCGGAACTTAATAGGACTGATAAAAATCGAGCCACTTTCCTGGCTATTTGAGCACAATGGAACTTGTATATACTTTAAAGGAAATCACATTTTCTGACTTCTAGCCAGAAACTGCTGAGTACTGAGAAAGTGCAGCTGTATATCTGGGCAGTGACCCACCGAAAGCTGCAGATAAACCGGCAAAATAAAACAGATGAATTATGCAAAATGCTGCTAATTTCTGTAATTAGAGATATAGAGATCTGTTAGTTACCAACAATGGGATGGATGGAGTTTCATTTTATACTTCAGTTTAGTTATCCTTTAATTTTTTTTTTCTGTGCAAATCTATTTTCCCTATTGAATCATAATATCAGGCATTAGGAGGTCTCGTATGTTTCACTGAGTCTGCAGGGAGTCATTGTACCTGGCAACACAAAAATGGATTTGCATTTTACGCCTTGCTGATTCTTGAATAAAACCTTAATATATAATTAATTTTTTTTTTGTCTTTATTCTGATTGCGGCCCACAGATATCCCTGGTTTGTAAGGAAAACCACAGGAAATGTTTTCGCCCCTAAAGCCCGATATGCCTGCCGAAAAGTCAAAAGCGCGCCGTTATAGCACAATATAATGGGAAATCGCTCCTGGCTAAAATAAAAAATAAAAAATCCGACATAGTGACTGTAAATTAAAAATAAGAATGTTATAAAGATAAAGTTAAAAGGCTTTTCTTTTAGTTCACAATAAACTACAAACACTACTGTTAAAAAAATAAACAAGCTGGTCTGGTGCCCTTAGGTTGCGCTGCGTCTGTTTACCGCGCAGGTGTTGACATTTTCTAAGGTTCGACACTTCATAGGATCTTCCAGGACCTTTTTACCTGCCAATGAAAAAAATCATAATGTGGCCGGATTTATAAGCTCATTTAATTTGATTGGTTTGCTGCTGTGAGCGACTGGACACTGTGTTATCTCTCTGCTGTCATATGACCGACTTTAAATATTTTCATTACATCCGTATGTATCTGGAGAACATTGTATCTGTGTTTTCATCGCAAATGTTTAACCTTTTCTTTGAAGGTAGCAAGAGAAAGCAGTAATAACTACGGGGATTAAAATGGGCGTGTGTCACTCTCCCAAACATTCCCGCAATATTCCCAATCAACTTTCAAAATGAATGGCCCAGGGGAATGTCTCTCAGCATTATTAATAAGAAATTGAAAACTTTGCCTGTGCTTTTGATCTACAGCTATCAGATCTTATCTAGTACAGTAGACCAGTAGAAAGGCGGTTGGTTGTTGCATAAATAGCTCAGCCAAATGTATGCACCTTCTGTTACATAAACCAATATTGCTTTCAGTTAGGCCTCGTACACATGTATACATATGGACGACCAACGCCAGATTGAATGACGCCGACCAAATGGCCACACATGTGGGATAATCAATCTATGGGTTGAATATACAGTATATAGTTGGAATTGATTTTACACCCTAAAAACAGATCTCTTACCTAGCTAATAGCCCAGAAATTGCTTGTCAAAATAATATTTCACTTATTTAAGTAAATCCTAACCAAAGATACACATTTGAAATGAAATTACAGAATTCCTGCAGTTACTGCCACACTACCATAACTCAGTGTGAGCTCCAGACATGCTCAATGGGAATTTCTAATCTGCTACTTTTAATCTCCATGTGTTAACCTATTTAACCTATTCAATTACTGGTTAGCCCAAATTTTAATGTCCATTGAAGAACAATTATACAGGGGTGTAGTTATATAAGAGATGTGTTCTTAAAGGAGAACTACACGTACATTTTTAATATGAAAGCTTTTCTCCCCAGAACACCTATACATTGTAAGATTCTTCATAGTAAAGTTGCATTTAGTACATGTGTGATGAAATCGTAGATTCTGTAAATAAGAAGGCTTCTGTTGTTGCTTGTTCAGCCACAGCCATGAAGTCATCAAAGACCACCACCCCCCTGACCCCAGTATTCACTGTCTATATGCACAAATAGTTTGTCTATACAGATGTCTCCACAACCAATAGGAAGTCCCTGAAAAGACTTTGAAAGCTGCCTCGTTTACCCTGCATTTATTACCAGTCAGTGTAAGTTGCTGGTAATACTTCTGAGGTTTCCATATCCCATTTTATTATTTCCTAGCAAAAGAATAAAGCTTCTAAATGTAAATGTATTCTCTGCTTATTCAGGGATGGATGCACCGGGGTAAGGCACAAGGTATAAAAATCCAGAGTTAGAAGGCACAAGTTCAATCCCCAAGAATTCCTTTTTGTTGTTTTATTATGTTCCAAGCAAAAGATAAAGTTTCTAAATGAAAATATCTTCAGCTTAATTCAGTCGGTGGTGCACCTGAAGACGCCAGTATTAGAGACAACAGTTCAGAGGGTGCAGTTCGATCCTTATCTCAAGTTTATTTTTGTGTTCCATTATGTTCATAGTATAAAGATGTACATTGACATTGCTCTGGGTGTTTCTCTATTTGAGCCTAGAGGTGGAGCTAAGCTTTTAAGCAAGACAGACTAACTGTACAGTTGCGGTTCTATTATTCCCCAGACTTACATTTATTTTTTTTATTTGTGCTGAATTGTTATTATTCTTTTTTTATTCCATTGTATATACCACTGCAAAGATGGACTTTTCATTTGCATGAAAGTTAAAGGGATTATTAGAATGTTCGTAGGACAGGAGCATTGCATGTGTTTGAAAACAAAGAAACTGAAATCCTTGTTCATGTGTAGGGGAGGGAGGATCTTTTGTGCTGTTATGGATTGGCTGTAAGCTTTCTAGGAGGCAACGGCTGCACTTCCTGTTTTTGATTCTGGTGAGACATACAGAGATGTACCTGTAAGCAGGACACTTAGGCTGGGGGCTACCCAGTAAAGGTGGTTTGTGAGAGCGGAGACCCCCCCCTAGATACTCCAGGTTATTTAGAAATCACCCAATGGCCACAGCAATGGGAGAGGTGAGACACAGATTGTTGTATGTTGTGTGAATATCGTCTGTCTATTCGGGACAATGTTGTCTGGAACTTTAGGTGGGTACACACCAGCCGTTATTTTCGGCCCCGACCAACCGATTCACGGCCACTTCGGCAGCGCGAAGCACTCGGTGCAGGGACAAATGAGTCCTTAGTGTGTACCAGCCTTAGTTCTCCTTTAATTGACAGCAATCAGGTGTTTATCCTGTTTTTCTAACCATTGTAAACAGTAAGTACATTTATCTGATTGGTTGAGGAAATGAACAGCCTGGGCAAAGTTTTGTACCCTTTGATTAAATAGCCAAATAAAGACACCAATTAGATATTCTTGCAAATAGAAAAAAAATGACGTGTGTTCTGTAGTTAAAGGGCGCGAAAACCCATCAGACAGAGTGAACCTTAACAATAAAATCATTTCTATTTAGAATCCTAGCAATCTGAATTCAATCTATGCAGCAATTTCCTCTACCCCATTAAGCTGTTCTCATCCCTTTATTTGGTTTTATTATGGCACTTTAGACATAACATGACCAGCAAAGGGGGCCATCAACACCAACACGGGGCTTAGACTGACAGAAATGAGCTGTACATTGGGTTATTCTCATGGAAAGGAGAACTTGTCAGCTATTCAGTAGTAATCAAGGGAGGTGTAACATGAATGATGTTCCCCTCTAGCGCAAAGCTTCTGACGAATGCAAACAATCCAACAGGCTTATCTGACATTTTCTATCTGCTCAGTTCATTGTATGCGACTTTTTTCTTTAAATGCAGATGTCACATTCACATGCGCTGGGTTAGCAAAATCATTTCAATATGTGTAGGGTATAATCTGCCAACGTTTGGTATAATACAAGGATATTGGAACTCAGAGAGGAGTCCTAAGACCCGAGAAACTAGCCAATAACAGATGAACGAAACGGGCCAAGTTTTCTTACACCCAGCGGAAATGTTAAAGCATAGAGATTTGATAAATTCTGTGACAAAGATGTCTTCCGGTTTTGACCATCGTTTTCAATACTTTTTTTGCCTTCAAACCACGGATCTGTGCATTTTTTTATTGCGGAATTTTTCGTTTTCGAAACAATCGTTCCCAATGAACGCTAGGTTTGTTTAAAAACTCGCACAGTCTCAATAGCCAAGTACTTTTCTATAGTTGAGAAAGAACTCTAAGGGGGAATTCTTTAATATGAAAGATTTACCTTGCCCTACAAGAAAACTACTGTGACTTCCCACAAAACAGGACAGAGGTGAACTTTTAATTGGGGCGAATAGTCCCTGCCCGACCCAATAAGACATTGATGGATTTATCGCCCAATTTCATGCCGGGCACCATAAGAGCGTGAGCGATAAATCATCCAATAAACAGATAGTACCCAATATGCCCATAAATTTCCTACGTCTGTTGGCCACCATTAGTCTAAGCAACATATTGGTACGAAACCTTCGGACATAGAATTACATGCAGTAGTAAACAAAACACATGCTATTCTATGGGGAATACGTAACGTTATTGTGATTTACAATCGATGTCTGTCATTACGTTCGGTATCATTAATTTACGAAACGATCCTAAATTAACGATCATGAACCAAATCGGAATTAACGATCGGTTTAACAAACGTTTTAAGCGTCGTTAAAGTGGTGGGGATATCTCTTATATATATGGCCGAATGTGGCATTGCTTTTACAGCCTGGGCACAGAGGGAAGAGTAGAGGGTCTGGGGATGCCAATGATATCTAAATTCAGGTCGGGCAGTGAAGAGTAAAAGATCCGTTGCCTACTTATAGCCTGGCAAAATGTTTGTACCTTTCTTAATAATCGCTTCAGTCCTCTCGGAAAGATCTAGAGGCCTAGGAGTGTGATGCCCTAGAGGGGTAAAAACATTTTTAGAATGAAAACACATAAATCGTATTTTGTTGTTTGTTTGTCTTCTTTTGATCTTTAAGAATGAAAACACAACCAACCAAACCACGCTGGAATTGATTCAGTCTTAATCGCTTGCTGGGAATCAAGGATCAGACATGGATTTGTTAAGACCCTTAGGTTGTTCTTGGCTCGTGTTGCTTTTGACATGCTTCAGTGCATTAGACTGGGCTTTTAAATAGGGCACGCTTAAATCATGTGGAACACATCACATACAGATCGGTTTATATTGCATTATATGGGGCGTGCTCCCGTAGACCACAGCACACGGAGAAATAAATCAAGGAACGTGTGTTAAAAATATAAAACCCAAGAACTGTTGATGGATTACACAATGACTGGAAAGGGATCGCAAATAGAAATCGGTAACTATTTAGGTCAACTAGTATTCTATTAATCTATCTACTCATCTATACTATCTATCTATCTATCTATCAATCATATTTATCTATATATCATAGATATCCTATATTCTCGTATCTAGAGGCTCGTCCGCATCAATTCTGGATTCTGTCGATCCTCTTCTGTATATCTATCTATCATATCTATCTATCGATCTATCCTCCTATCTATCTAAACTTATCATCTATACTATCATACGTTTTATCTTCTATTCATCTATCGATCTATCGTCTATGTATCCTATCATATATCGGTCTATCTATCATCTTATCTATCTGTTATATTCATCGATCTATCATCTACTATCTATATATCTATATTTCTATCATTCTGTTGTCTGTCTATTGTATAATCTAATCTATCATTCTATTGTCAGCTATCTATAATCATCTATCTATCTACTAAATCTATTATCTATAGTCTATCTATCTATCACTATGATATGTCTATATCTATCTATCCTATCTGATCTATCTAAAATATTATCTATTTTCTATCATCGATTGTCTGTCTGTGTCGTCTTATATATCTATCTATCTATATATCTATCTATCTATCTATTTCTATCTATCTATTTTCTATCATATGTCTGTCTGTCTAATTTATCCATTATCTATCTGATCTATCTACTCTAACTATCATATCTATGTCTATCTAATCTATTATTCTAGCTATCTTTCTTCTTGTCTATTTAATCTTCTAATCTATCATGCTCTAATCGATCGTATCATTAATCTTCTGTCTATTTTATCATTCGTGTCTGCTGTTATATTTCTCAATCTGTTCTGTTCTTGTCTATTTTCTATCTACTGATCTATTACTACTTAATCTATCTATCTATCATAGCTCTATATATATATCTATCAATCTATCTATAGATTAACCTGTCTACTATCTATCAGTTCTGATCTATCTATCTATCTATTATCTATCATCTATCTAATCTATATATTTTCTATAATTCTGTTGTCTGTCTATTTTCTTTATTTCTATCTATCTATCTATCATATCTATCTATCTATCTATCTATCTATCTATTATCTCTATCTATCATTCTATACTATCACCTTGTCTCTATCTATAAATATCTAATCTATCTGTCTCTATCTCCATTTAATTCTATCTATCTAATCTATCTATCTATCTATATAATCTATCTATCTATTTTCTATCATCTGTTCGTCTATTTTCTATCTATCTATTATATCTATCTATTATCTATCTATACTAATCATAGACTGGGGCTCAGTGGTTAAGCAACTGTGCCCTTGCAGTCGCTGAGGTCCTGAGGTTCGATTCCACCCTTGGCACATCTGCAAGGAGTTTGTATTTCTCCCGTGATCTGCGTGGGTTCCTCCGGGCACTACGGTTTCCCCCCAATCATAAAAAGAAGAATGATAGGTTGTATGAGTCAAATAAATGTGTAGATTGTAAGCTCTTCGAGGCAGGGAATGATATGAATGTATGACATGGGGTTAATGAAAATTCGCTTCGAAAGATGTTAGGTGCATATAATACCATTAATTCTATTGATATATAAAATTATAAATATCTTTCTCTATACTATATATTACTCCACTATCTTCTATCGAACTATCTATCTGATCTATCCTATTTATCATCTAATTTGTATATCCATCTGACCCAAACTGACCGTAGATGAACATGCCATAGACGTCATACAGTGACACATTATGGGACTCTCCACCTTCTCAGAATGGTATAGGCACCTTCTACCTGTCTGTACAGGTGGGGTTAAATGGCAGGATACGTAGATGGCATTATTCAGGACAACTGCTCTCGCTGAAATTGTCGTCATTTCCACACCGGGGAGAGCCCTTCAGTCTAATCCCTGCACGAAATTCCAAGTGATGGGAGAGATGGGTCAGGGGACCGTGGGTGCACTAGACCAGTGTTCTCAAACTTTGTTCAGGCCCACTGGGCAATTGCAATTTTTTGTAGGAACACCGTGTTCTTAATGTTGTTGGACTTACCGTGTATATTGTATTGAAATCAATGTAGTGTTACACATACGCTGGCTGTGTTGGAAGTTATCATAATATATATGTTTGACAAAATAGGCAAAATATATGTTATATCAGGAAAATATTTCTACTACCAAATTCTGAGGCACACTTTGGAGTCTCTCCCCAAGCAATGGGAAAAGGGTTCTCCCAACGCTTAACAAGCAGGTTCCGGTGGGCCACCTCCAAACTTACCTTACCTTACCTCCAACCTTAATGTCATTAGGAGGAAATGTCAATCAATGCAAGCTCTCTTACAACATACATGTGACATTAGAGATGGAAAGAACCTCAAACCCGATTTTGATTGTCAGAACTATTCGAGTTCGCAGGGCAACCCGGACCTGGATTCTCTGTGAACTTCGATATTTTCCGGACTTTCGATTAATTATCAGAATGTCTCGAAGTTTGAGGCACTGCGAAAATATGCGAGTAAAAAAGTCTATTATACCCAAAACACGAGTAAATCGAATAAACAAATATGCGAGTAACAATGTCGTATTATCCAATACGCGAGGTAAATATCGGACATTGCGAATATGCAAGTAAAAAATGTCTATATACAAAATACGCGAGTAAATATGAATATCGGATATGCGAGTGTAAAAATGTATATATACCAATACGACAGAGTAACATATTCAAATTATGAAATAGCGAGTAAATGTACTTTATACCAATTACGCGAGTAAAAATCGAATTATCGTCAAAGATGCAAGTAAAGTGTTTCTAGTATACCATCCCGCGAGTAAATATTGAAGTTATCGAATATGCGAGTAAAATGTCTATTATACCAATACGCGATTGGTAAATATCGAATATCGAATATGCAAGTATAAATGTCATATTATACCAAAAACACGAGTAAATATCGAAATAAACAAATAGCGATGCTGAGTAAAAGCTGTATATTATACAATACGCGAGTAAATATTAAAAGGTATAAACGACCATAGTGCGTGATACAACGTGAGTTATTGATTACCCAATACCGCGGAGTACAATATCGAAGTTGTCGCAATATTGCAAGTAAAAAGGTCTATTATACCAATCACTGCGAGGTAAATATCAGCAGATAAGTATCGTAAGATATGCGGACAGTAAAAATGTCTATGGCTACCAATACGCGAGTAAATATCGAATTATCGAATAGTGAGTAAAAGGTACTATTATACCAATACGCGAGTAAATATCGAATTATCGAATATTGCAAGGTAAAGTCTAGTATTACCAATACGCGAGTAATATTGAATTGTCGAATATCACGGAGCTAAAATGTTCTATTTACCAATACACGAGTAAATATCGAATACGAATATGCAAGTAAAATGGGCTCGATATCAAATACGCAAGTAAATATGAATTGTCGAATATTGCAAATGTAAAATGTCTATTATAACACCCCAGAAATACGCGACGCAGTAAATACGAATTATCAAATATGCGAGTCAAACTGCTTAGTATACAATACGAGAAATATCGAATTATTCGAAATATGCGAGAGTGTAAAATGGTCTTATACAATACGCGAGTGAAAATCGAATTGATCGAATATGCAAAGTCAAAATGTCTATTATTACCAATACGCGAGTAAATATCGAATATGCGAGTAAAAGTGTCTTATTTATACCAATATGCGGAGTAATATCGAAGTTATCGACTATGCAGAGGATTGAAGTAAAAGTCTATTATACACATACGCAGTGTAAAATATCGAATTATCGAATATGTGAGTAAAATGTCTATTATACCAATACGCGAGTAAATATCGAATATAAACGAATATGCAAGTAAAATGTCTATTATACCAATACGGGTAAATATCGAATTATAAATATCGCGAGTAAATGTCTATTATACCAATACGGAGTAAATATCGAATTGTCGAATATGCAATTTAAAATGTTCTATTACTACAATAGGCGTAGTAAATATCGAATAAACGAATACTGTAAGTAGTAAAATGTCTATTATACCAATACGTGATGTAAATAGTATGAATCCAAAACGAATATGCACGTAAAAATGAATCGAGTGATGTATGACCAATAAGAAACGGGGAGTACAAAAGCGAAATAACACGAATATGCAAGTAAAATGTCTACTAGACTACCAATACGCACATTGTAAATATCGCATAAACGAATATGGAGTAAAATGTCTAGTATAACCAATACGCGAGTAAATATCGAATTATAACGAATATGTGAGTTAAAATGTCTATTATAGCCAATACGCGAGAAATATCGAATTTCGAATCTGAGATACATGTCTATTACTCAAGTAAATCGAATCTCGATATCGAGTAAATGATCATCAAATACGCGAGAAGTAACTATCGAATTACTCGAATATGCGAGTGTAAATGTCCTATTATACCAATACGCGAGTAAATATCGAAGTCTCGAATATGCATGTATAAAGGTATTACCTAGAACGTGAGTTTATCGCCATGAATAGCTGGAATGATATCCATATGAAATATCGAATTATCGAATATGCGCGTATAAAGTGTTATGTATACCAATACTGCACGTGGCTAAAATATACGAAATTATCGAATATGTGAGTCAAAATGGACGTATTATACCAATACGGGTAAATATCGAACTAAACGAATATGAGAGTTCAAAATGTTTTATTGTATACCAATACGCGAGTAAATATTCGATTATCGAATCATGTGAGTAAAAATGTCTTTTATACCAATTGCGAGTTAAAATAATCGATTATCGAATATGCGAGGTAAAAGTATAGTATACAAATACGGGTAAATTAAATATCGAAATAAAACGAATATGGAGAGTAAAAGCTATATACCAATATAGCGATGTAAATCGATTTACGAATATGTGAGAAAATGTTCTAATACAATAACGGCGAGAAATATCGAAAAACGAATATGAGAGTAAAATGTCATTATACCAATACGCGAGGTAAAATTCGAATTATCGAATATGTGAGTACAAATGTCTAGGGTCTATACCAATACGGGTGGTAAATATCGAAATAAACGAATATGAGAGTAAAAAGTCTTATTACTACCAATAAACGCAGAGGACGTAAAATCGAATATCGAATATGTGGGAGTAAAAGTCTATTATACCAATACGGAGAGTAAATATCGAATAAACGAATATGAGAGTAAAATGTCTATTATACCCAATACGCGAGTAAATATCGAATTTATCGAATATTGAGAGGTAAATGTCTATTATACCAATACGCGAGTAAATATCGATTATCGGAATATGTGGTAAATGTCTCTTATACCAATACGGAGAGAAGTAAGTAATATCGAATACACAAGAATTAGCGAGTAAAATGTCTATTATACCAATACGCGAGAAGTAAATATTCGAATTATCGAATATGGAGTAAAAATGTGTATTATCACAATACGGGAGTAAATATCGATATCTGATATGCGAGTAAAATGTCTATTATTACCAATACGCGAGTACAAATCGTATATTATCGAATATGCGAGTAAAATGTATTTTATACCAATACGCGAGGAAAGTATCGAATTATCGAATATGCGAGAGTAAAATGTCTATTATACCAATACGAGAGTAAATATCGATATTATCGATTGTGAGTAAAAGTGTATTATACCAATACGCGAGTTAAATATCGAATTATCGGAATATGCGAGTAAAAATGTTCATTATACCAATGACGCGAGTATAATATCGATAATCGAATATGCGAGTAAAATGTCTATTATAACAATACGTGAGCGTTAAATATCGAAATTATCGAATATGCAAGTAAAAAGCATCAAAAAATTTGAGAAGACAAACAAACAAACATACGATTATTGTGTTTCATTCTAAAAACAGCATGTTCTGTTTTACACCTCTAAGGGCCATCACACTGCAGGCCTGCTAGGTCTTACCATTGGTTTGATATGTTAAAAAAAGGAAACTTGGTTCCCCAATAATCACCCAGTTTTTACCTCCTAAAAGCCACAGTCCAAGTATTTTACATTGTTCAGTTTCTCTTTACATAAGGCAGAAATTATTATCATTTTTTGTGTGTCCATAGAACAATTCACAAATAAAGACCGTCTCGTCGCACCATTGATATTACCCACAGGCAACGCTCAAAATGCCAAAACCTCTAAGTCACAATGACCACACTGGGTCCAATTTGGATTGAAAACTTTTATTAAGCTGCTTATTAAGCTCTTGGTCCCAAACCATTTCTCTTCTGTGCAGGTTGGTTTGGGGGTGAGATTTATTGTCTCTTGTGAAAACCACAAACAAATCCCACAAATTGTCGCTGGCAGCTCCGAGATCAACTTTTTAACGTCATGACAAGCAACCCCAAAGTAGATTTAAATATCACAGAGATTAATGTTAACGCTTTGCCCATTATGCCACAGTCTCTAATTGCGATAACGCTGGTGTGGGATGTTTCTAAAGAGACTATTGGTATTTCACTTGTTACAGTGAGAGAATAGCAGCTAATTTTTTTTTGTGTTGCCGGGGAACATTGTTGTCCTTTTGAAAAAAACCCTGTAGAGACATATTACATTAACGCCAAGAACTGAAGCCCCCCCACTCAAAAGCAATGCTACTAAGGGATATTTAAAAAGAGCGAAAAAAGTGAGCCGAAAAGTTTTCGCGTTCCGCTTTTCGGCATGGTTTTCGCCAAAAAGAGACAGTTAACGCTATTTATAAAGGTAGCGTTAACGACTGCCAAACAGTTTCGGCGCCTATCGCTTAAAACCCCTTTTCCGCCCTTTCTTCACCATAACATCCAATGTAATTTTAGCGAAAGACATAACGCGATTATAAACGAGAGCCCAAAAGTGGTTTTGGCGTTTAACAAAAGAGCGAAACGATAGCGCGACCCTGAGGTGGTGAAAAGTCATTGTTTGAGCGAAAAGGCATGTTTGAGCCTGTCTGCGCACTAGTGAAGTAAATATGGCTTGGAAAAGCGAAGCGGCATTAGAACGGCGATCCGCGCATATACTGTAATATGCCTTGAAAAGGCGAACGCACATAGACGGCGCGACCGCGCATATAACTTAATATGCTTGGAAAGGCAACGCACATTAGAAAGGCGATCCGCGCATATAATGTGTATGCCTTGAAAAGGCAACGTCAATTAGATAAGGCGACCCGCGAGTATACTGTAAGAGCCTTGGAAAAAGGCGATCGCGCATTAGAATGGCGACCGCACATTATATGTAATATGCCTTGAAAAGGCGAAACAATAACATTGGTACATGCAGTCTCTTTTATTGTCACACTGGTAGTAGTAAGATAAATAACATTGGTAAATGCGGTCTCTTTTATTGTCAAA
>JAACNH010003589.1:0-28121 GCA_019447015.1 Hymenochirus boettgeri
TGTGCGTTGTGCCACTGGATCAATATCTGTGATGAAGGGACGTTGTTTACTCGTCTTGTTCTTAGGAAGCAGACGGCCTAGTTAGAGATCCTCAGAGCCAGTTTGCCAAATCTCATAGTCCACGTTTTGGTCAGTTCATCCTCCCCAACCGTAACTTTCTCAGCCGTGATAAATCGCCAGTCTTCAATTGCCCTTAACCAGCCTTTGGGGGCCTGTCTACTACGATCTACATGAGGACTTCATATTAGTCCTGTTGCTATAAAGGTTGGAATGTTTGGCCTCTCTGAAGGACTGCTTCTATTTCCATTCAACCCCGCGCCCAGGAATTGATATTGAAGAGGAAGGAAATAAGCACAAGAGTCAGTTGGTGACGTTTGGTTGACCGTGTAGGGCAAGGCGTTTTGGGAGACAGACAAGAGTTTCAATAAAGCTGGGGCACTAGGAAAGTCAAAGAATTAACTATTCTATCTACCTATATATACATATAACCCTCATATACAAATATAAAACGAACTGAAACAACAAAGTACTTTGGTTCAGTAATCTACACCTGGGTAATTAGATTCCTGTTAAAGGAACGTGTGCCAGACACTCTAAACATTGGCACAGCAGGGACCCGCAAGATGGCCGCTCATTACAATTCCTTTCCCTCTCCTGATGGGAAGTTAAGTTTTATCAGTTGGGACATCTTTAATGAGATGCCGCAAGTGTGGGGAATTAAACACGGTGTTTGAACTGTAACTCTATTAATTGATAGGGTTATACTATGTCTAATGGTGGCAATATCTGAGACAGGACAAGACAAAATCTCAGGGGACAGTTGGTTGCCAAAGAACCTGGACCAATTAAAGGGTTTATTATGGTTGTCCGACATTAGTAGGCCAGCTCATAAAGCTCGTTCAGGGGAAGAGATAGTTAAACATGTGGCCAGGAAGGAAACTGCTAAAGGGCACGTCCTCTTAAAGAAAAAAAAACTAGTATACTGACAGACCTGCCACAATGAATATTTGACTTTATTACCGCTTCCTAGCCTGATATTTAATAATAAGTAATGTCCCAAGAAGATGGTACTCCCTCAATGGAGTCAATCAAGGCTGTGACTCTTGACATCAGAGCTAATGACTGACTGCTGTTTTCACCTGCTCGATCCACTGCACATTGCTCAAGCTTCTAAAAAGCTCATGAGCAAGAGAGGAGACAGATGAATTTGCCAGAACGAATAGAACTAGTACATAATTGGTGACAAATACATGTAATAAACTGTAAAAATTAGCAGTTGGGGTTGCGGGGCAGATGGCAGATATCTGACTTAGTCACCACTTTTTTGTTTTAAGGGGACATGCCCTTAAACATAAAACAGAGAGGTACTTGGAAATCCCTGTGGGCCCCCAGACACACAGTTACAGCAGTTTTATAGGGGGCGTATCTGTTAAAGAAGATGTTGGGGGCCTCATCGGATGCTACCATGGTAGTTACACCTTGAATATTAAAGCAACGTACACACATGGCTGTGATAATAGGACTGACAGGATTTGCTTTCATTGCTATGGGTATGGGGGAAAAAAAATAATCCAATTCCGTGGCTGCCAAGCTACTGCTATCAGCCATGGGATGATTGGATGGAATATTTTCACAGTGACTATTAGGCCCCTATCACTGCCGGTTAACCCATTGCTCGAGGCGGCTGAGCGAGTATCAAACGAGACACCGTACAGACGATGGTGAATTGCTCTTAAGGCTGCCCCTGTGTGGATTTCCTGAGCGGGGAACCCTCTGAGGCTCCTAGCACTGGCTTGAAAGGAATGCTGGGAGCTGTAGTTTAAAAAGTCACAGGCAGGTAGATGTTTTTGTAACAGCGCCTCCTGGACAAGTACAATTCCAAGTAATTACTATTTACTACTTAAACAGCCTCAGTTCACCAAATGACACTGACACAAATATATCAGCCTGTACAACTGGCATCTTATAGCCCTTGATTAACCCAGAATGCTGAAAGTTTTACGATTCCTTTATTAAATGTGTGCGGTTTCTCTCTCCTCTAGATACGTATCATCACTTGTGTGTATTAAAAACATTTATTGCATTATGCTAGACAAAACAAGGAATGCGATATTCAACCAATTAAATGTTCATTTGTTATTGAAAAATTTCCCATCTACCCCAATTTTCCAGTCCAAGGCTGAAATCTTCAGAAGATCAGCAGTGCAAGGGTGGCGGGAAGTAGTAACAGTGCAATAGAGTCATTTAATAGCCCATTGTACAGGTTCTATATTACATAGCAATCTGATAGGAAGATAAATAATGGACTTCACCGAGCCAGACCCGTACAGGGCAGCACCACACATGGACCAATGAGATGGGGCCAGACACAACCCTTGCCATTTTATAGGATGTGTAGAGTTGGTATATGTGCTGTAGGTACAGTCAAAACAGACACACAAAAGTTGCCACTGGGTTACCAACAAGACACTGCTAGGATAAGTGAGCTCGAGCTTGGCGGGGTATTATCTATCGCGCGCGAGAAGCGGGCGAGAGCGAGGAACAAGCGAGAGCAAGGCGCGAGGGAGGGAGAGGCGGCGCGCGCGCGCGCGCGCGCTGCGCGCGGCGGAGAAACAAGCGAACAGGGACCGAGAAGCGAGCGGGGGCGGAGGAACAACCAAGACGAGCGAGCGAGCGAGCGAGGCGAGCGAGCGAGAGAGCGAGCGGAGAGAGCGAGCAGGAGACGAGCGAGCGAGCGCAAGAGCAGGAGAGAGCGGAGCGAGCGAAAGCAGGAGCGAGCGCAGGAAGCGAGCGAGCGCGGCGAGCAGCGATGAGAGCGAGCGATCGAGCGAAGGAGCGAGCGAGCCAGCAGGCACGACGCGAGCGAGCGCGCGAGCGAAGCGAGCGAGCGACGAGCGAGCGCAGCGAGCGACGAGCGAGAGAGCGAAAGGGAGCTAGCGAGCGAGCAGCGAGCGAGCGAGCGAGCGACGAGCGAGCGAGCGAGCGAGCGAGCATGCGGAGAGAGCGAGCGAGCGCCAGAGCGAGCGAGCGATAGCGAGCGAGCTGAGGAGCGATGCGAGCGAGGAGGCCGGTCAGGAGCGAGAAGCTGAGCGAGAGAGCGAAACGAGCGAGCAGGCACGAGGAGCGAGCGAGCGAGCGAGAGAGGGCGAGCGAGCGAGAGCGAGGAGCGAGCAGCGCCAGGAGGAGAGCGAAGGGCGGAGCGAGCTAGCTGGAGGCGGCGAGAGGCAGCGAGGAGAGAGCGAGGAGACGAGCCAGCAGCGAGCGAGCGAGGCGAGCGAGCTGAGCGAGCGAGCGAGCGGAGCGGCGCGCGCGCGCGCGCGCGCGCGAGCGCGCGCGCGCGCGCGCGCGCGCGCGGGCGCGGCCCGACGAGAGGGCGAGGTAGAAGAGCGAAGCTAGCGAGCAAGCGAGCGAGCAAGCGAGCAGCGAGCGAGCGAGCGGCATGCGCGCGAGCAGCGAGCGAGAAGCGAGCGATCGAGCGATCGAGCGAGCGAGCAGGCGAGGAGCGAGCGAGCGAGCGAGCGACGAGCGAGCAGCGAGCGATGCGAGCGAGCGAGCGGCGCGGGCAGCGAGCGAGCGAGCGGCAGCGAGCGAGCTAGCGAGCTATCATCTATCTAGCGATCATCGATCGATGTAGAGCGAGCTATCTAGCGTCATCTATCTCTCGTCTCTCTCTATATCGCTGCGCTGTCGCTCGCCTCGATCGATCGATTCGAGCCGCTCTTGGAAGGGAGGGGAGGAGCACCAGGCGTAATTATTCCTCTCATGTGGGGGGATTGGACAAGCGTGAGGTGACCCCTCGGAGCGATATCCCTTCGAACGGGGATTGGAACGCGCGCGCGCGCGCGCGCGCGGCGCCCGAGCGAGCAGGGCGAGCGAGCGAGCGACGAGCGAGCGAGCGAGGCGAGCGAGCGAGGAGCGGACAGCGAGCGAGCAAAGCGAGCGAGAAGCTAGCGAGCGAGCAGCGAGTCGAGAAAGCGAGAGAGCCAAGCGAGGCAGCGAGCGAGCAGCGAGCGCGGCGAGAGAGCGAGCGAGCAGCGAGCGCGCTAGCGAGGAGCCGGAGGAGCGAGCGAGCAGGAGAGCGAGAGCGAGCAAGCGAGCGCGAGCGCGCGTGAGCAGCGAGCGACCGAGGAGCGAGCAGCGAGGCGAGCGAGCTATCTATCGATCTAGCGAGGCTATCTATCTATCTATCATCTCTCTTATCTTACTGCTCTCTCGCTATCATCTTATCGATCTATCGAGGAGCTTCGATCAGCGACGAGCTATCTATCTATCGATCTATCATCTTATCTATCTATATATCTATCTTCTGTCATAGCTATCTAGCTAGCTATCTATCGATCTATCTATCTATCGATTATCGATCTACTCTCTCTCGAGCTATATTCTTCTGAGCCGCCTCTTGGAAGTAGTTGAGGAAATCAAATTCTATAATTTATTTCCTGCTCTTGGTCTTGGTTTATTGACATGTGAGTGACCCCTCGGAGATAATCCCCTTTCTAATGGGATTATGACTATAGTAATACGTATTAATATTAATTCTCGACGGAAAGCGGTAAGGAAGCGTTGCCAAGCGAGCTTCATCTAGAACCTATTAAAGGCGACAAACGTTTGCGAGACTTGTGAATAATTGATCGCTACCCCAGTGCAACTCAGGATTCCTGGTTACTGTAAAGTGAAATGAAAGGATATGGACTGACAGACTGACAATAATGTGTACTGTTTATTAAACCGTTACACCATTCTGGGAGAATAGTCCGGAGAGCCCAAAATCCTGCGGGTCTCTGTATGTGCCCCCCGAAGCAGAGCCACATCATACCCAAACAAATCCCCCTATTCGTCGATAGTGGCAATGAGGATAGTGTCAGTTTAGGAGCCCAGCCCATTATTGCGACACTATCTCACCGATCCATTAGGGTACCAACACGATTCGCCCGTAATTTACCAAACATTCCCAATTTCGTGTTATGGGCGACTGACCAATACACAGCACTATCGGTTTGGTCGGACGAAAATATTGTATCGTGCAGGGGTGGGCCTTTCAATTTCCTGCGGGCCGTAGAGAAAATTACGACTGTTGCAAGGGCCGGACCCATAGACTCATTATAGAGGGACTTATAAAAAGATTTAAGGATTATTAATATCCCTGGTTGATTGACGTTTCTTATTCGTGACCATTTTTAATAGGGGTGTAATAGTTAGATCAATCACTAAATTCAAATGAAACAATGATCACATATATGTTTTTTTTATAAAATAAACTTAATAAAAATAAATCAATTATCCAACGTAAGACATTAGTTATATTTTGTTGTTGGGGGTACAGGTCTAGTTATCAGGGGGCCAGTCCGGGGCAGCAAATGGTGCAGGTGACCCTCCGGGGCCTTCTTTGCCCAGGTCTGGTTATAGCGTGTACCCCAGCCTGCAGATCCTGTTTTATCTATATAAAAAACATGTGCGACACACTCATGACAGTTTCCCTATAAGCTGGGTACACACGGAGATTATCTACTACTGCGATGTGTTCGGTCGATTCCAGAAGAACGGTACGAGATTTCAGCCCGACTGATAGTCCGTGTATTGCACATATCGGACGAAAAATCTTTACTCGTGTGACCAGCCTAAAGAACATAAAAGGAAAACGCGAGCAGTTCTGATGCCGACGTGAATGGTCGTTGTCATCAAAAAACATCAACCAAAAAATGTCCTAAGGACTGCGAGTACCCACGATTAGCCGATAAAGGTACAGACGGGGATGATCAGCTTGGACAGGAAGGAGGAATGTTTACTCTGCAACTCACAGCCCATTGTTTTGCTTGAAAATCCCCATTGCAGCTGTGTTGATATAGATACACGGGAGACAGGGTAATTGTGCTGGTAATTTTAGCTTGAAGGGCTGTTTGCTAATCTATTAGGGAACTCAAATTGACTCCACTTTTTCTTACACAGTAAGTTCTTTAACCAGAAATAGCATCAACATAAGTACCAGGATGTTGATTAATGCATCAAGATGGTGGACACAACTCCCAGTAATCCTCAGCATCCTATGACAATACCGAAAAAGGAGATAAAATCAACGCTCCTTTCAAATGCAATCGCAAGTAGAGATAGATTACAACCCTCCTCCCTACTAGACTATCTCTTTGTCCATGTACCACCAATTCTCTCCGAGGTAAACAGGTAAAACCCAGTCACATTTACAGCAGCGAGCGGGGAGAAAGATTACAGAGTTTGCTAAGGAGGAGAACACCAAAAAAAAAAATAGAATTAAAAGTAATTATATTTCTAAAAAAAGAAAAGACCATCATTATAACAAAGCACCTAGAGCCTCTAACCATTCAACTCTTGTCTTAATTAAACATAGGAAAAACCAATTTCCTCCTTCGACCCTTGTCCGTCTTTTCAGTAGTCAAAAAAAAAATTAACAAACAAACAAAAGAAAAGCCTTTGGCGCATTTTAACGCAAATCCACGTGATTCATAAATAATGTTTTTGCTGATCCCCTCTATAGCAGAGGAAGCATGGGGGTGCGCAGTATCTCGGTCACATGATTCCACCTTTTTTCCTATATAATTACTTTAGTTGGCAAAGTTATCTCTTTTTTAAGGAAAAACGAACGCGGTGTACAATAGAAGTAACAGAGACAACTCTCAAGGGTAACAACTGATTGATTCCAATCACGGAAAAAAGAGATTATGAAGGTCGTTTGTTAGGAAATCCTTGAACCATTGACTGCGGCAGCCCGGACAGGTTAAGGCTCATTCCAATAACCCCAATTTTCATGCGGATATTGGACAACGAATTTTTAAAAATGAAAGACCAATTTTTTTGCATAATTTATAATTTAAGTGATCCGATCCGGTCCAAAACGCATCTCTGTTTGGAGACGCCCTAAGACAGGGTGGGCAATACATTCACAGGGGGGCGGATACCAGGGGGTGCAGGGATGCGGACCCCGGCACCAGGCCCTTGGCCAAGAAGGGCCCGATTTTGTGCAGGTTTCAAAACTACAAGTCTTGAGGCAAACTGGTTACCAGTGGTTCTGCATACAAAGCATGTGTACCATTGTCTGTGTTGACAAGCATTTTTTAACCATTGCATTACTATGTGCAGTGCAGTTTCCCAACCAGTTTATCAATGTCTGCTGCCAAGCATAAAGAATGTTGACACAAAAAGTGAAACTATTCCTTTTAAAGCAGTGATTGAAGACTGGAGGTCTTTTACCAGTGGTATAATACAAGAATTTTTTATACCATGTCTGTGTGCCAAGATTTTACAGGCGTCAGTTGGTTAGTTGTTTCAGAGGTTGGGGATATAAGTTTAGAAATACTGTTTGAATCTGATTGAATAGTTTGCTAGGCGTACGGGTGTAAAGTATGTTTGTCTGTTTTAAAAATGAATATTTTGTATGAAAAGATTATTTGGTTTGTTTTCGGTGCCGATTGTTTGTGTTGAGGGGCCCATGCCAAATTTTTGACATCAGGGCCCATAAGTCTGTAGCTACCCACAGTCTGTAGCAACACTGTTGTTGCGAAGGGTTGGACGATAGATCAATTCTCGTATAGAGATTATAAAAAGATAAATATCCTGGTTCATAGGATTTTTTTTATTATTAGTTGTTATTATTAATAAAATTTCTATTGAAATCAATTATCAATGATCGGGTCATAATTTTTTTTTTTTATAAACTAAAAAATAAATCAATTATCTAGCCTGAACGATAAATAGCAATATTTAAGAAATTTGGGTACGGTCTAGTATTGAGGGCCAGTCAGGGGTAGCCCAACGGGCCGTTGGGGTTCCCGGGCCATCTTGCTCAGGTTGCCCTAGAAATGCAAACCACAGAACAGCCTTTAAAACAAACAATACAAGGGCAGTACAGTACATCTAATAATGTGCTGTTTGTGGCTTGTAATGGAAATGTGGACTTTAAACATTGAGCGAACGCAGAGGCTAAAAACATAACACAGTAAAGGGGAAGTAAAGGGGAATAAATTTTTTTTTACCCTAATGTGAAAGCTTTTCCCCCAGACTACCAATACATTGAAAAAAGATATTTGCATTAGACATGTAAGTAATAGATCCTCTGTAAACAACAAGAAACTTCCATGATGTTGCCAGCACACATCATAGCCCAGTTGGCTTCAAAAAGACCACGCCCCTTGACCCCAACTCGGTGTATTTAGGAACAAACAGACCAAGAGTCCACAAGTTTAATCCCCTATTGTTTTACTTATGAAACAATATAACATAGTTCTGCCTGAGTTATTGCTTTTTTTGTGTTTTCAATGTGATAGACAATATAAAGTTTTAAATATGTACAAACTTTTATATATAGCAGCTCTGTTATTTATTACCAACCAGCGAGAATCTGCTGAACAGGCTTCAGTAGCAATACAAAATAGTGACCTGATTTACTGACATTTAGGGTAGGCCCACACTTGAACGCAAACCGCAAAACGCAATTCGCAACGCGCTTGCGATTGCATGTGCGATTTTTTTGGCTTTGCGCTTGCGATTTCTTCAATAAGTATAGGAAATCGCATGCGATTGGATTAAAAATGCAGAAGAACGCAAAACGGCAAACGCAAACGACGAAAAACGCGCGTTTTTTTGCGTTGCCGCGTTTTCAAAATTTTGAAAAATCGCAAGCGCAAATGGCAATCGCAAAAACGCAAGACGCAAACGCAAAAAAAACGCAGCAGTGTGGCCATAGCCCTTACTGAAATGTACATCTATCGCTTGCAAGTTGAGTTGGTTGGGTCTTCTGCAAAGTGCTGGTTAGGAAAAGATCAGACTATTGGGGCAAACTGGCTGTGCTATGTAATTGGGATTTTTCCGGTACATAATTGCAACAGATTCTTGCAACAGGTATCTGGCTGAGAAGACAGTCGGAAGGACTAGCGAAAGCGTCTTTAAGTCCGGTATATCTAACTGAATAACAGACGACATATGGGAACACAGGTTCACTTCCCCTGCTCTCTTTTTTGTTTTATGTGTCTATGATGAAAGCTTAAAGTTTCTAAAGTACCTATGAGAGGTGTGAGCTGCTGGTGGTGGGCAGCACCTGAAAATGCTGTGTTTTCAGGAATAAACAGACCAAGAATTCACAAGTTCTAAACCCCCTAGTGTACTTATGAAACAACAAACCATAGCTTCTACTGCTTAGTTTATTGCCTTTTTTTGTTTGTTCCAATGTTTCTAAACCAATATAAAGTTTCTACATATGTACAACTTTATATATTAGCAGCTGTTGTTATTTATTTACCCAACCAGTGTGAATTGCTGACAGCCTCCGTAGCAATACCAAAATAGTGACCTGATTTATGACATTTACTGAAATGACATCTATCGATTGCAAGTGGAAGTTGGTGGCGTGGTTTGTGTTATGCTAAAGTGCTGGGTGTTAGGAAATAATCAGACTATCGGGACAAACTGGCTGTGATATGCTAATTGGATTTTCCAGGGTTACATAATGCCACAGATTCTTGTACCAAGTCATTATGAACTGAGAAAAGCCAGTTGGATGGGACTAGTGAATGTCTTTCAAGAACGAAACTTCAAGTCCAGTTGTCTAACTGAATACAACAGATATATTGGGATTAGGTTCATTCCAATTGCTCATATTTTTGTTTTCTTATGTGCCTAGTGAAAGAGAAAGTTTCTAAATGTACTGCGAATAAACTGTTGAGTTGCTGGTGGTGCAACCAATGAAAATGCTGGTGAGTGTTTTTGGAACAAACAGACCAAGAAGTACAAGTTCTATCCCCTATTTATTTATGAAACAACAGTAACATAGTGCTACTGCATGCGTATTTGGTTTTTTTGTGTTCCATGTTTCTATGCAACAATATAAAGTTCTACATATGTGACAACTTTCATATTAGCAAGCTCTGTTAGTTTTTACCACCAGCGAGAGAATGAGCTTGACAAGACTTTCCAAGTAGCAATACCAAATAGTGACCTGATTTACTGACATTTACTGAAATGTATATATCGCTGCAAGTGCAGTGGTGTGGTGTTCTGCTAAAGTGCTGGGTTAGGAAATATCAGACTTCGGGACAACTGGCGTGATATGCTAATTGGGATTTTCCAGGGCGACTAATTGCCAAACGATTCTGTAAAAGTATTCTGAACTGGAGGAAGCCAGTTGGATGACTAAGTGAAAGGTCTTTCAAGAACGAAACTTCAAGTCAGTTGATCTAATGGAAATCAACAAGATATTGAGACTAGGTTCAATTCCATGCTCACTATTTTTGTTTTGTATGTATGTGCCTAGTGACAAGAAAAGTTTCTAAATGGTACCTGCGATAACTGTTGAGTTGCTTGGTGGTGCACCATGAAAAATGTGTGTTTTTAGGAACAAAACGACCAAGAAGCACAAGTTTCTAACCCCCCCTATTTTATTTTATGATGAAACAATATAACATGGTTTACTGCCTGAGATGTTTGGGTTTTTTTTGTTTCAATGTTCTAGAACAATATAAAGTTTCTATAGTGTTAAAACTTTATATATAGCAGCATCGGTATTTATTTACCAACCAGCGAGGATTGCTGACAAGCCTTCCAGTAGCAATACCAAATAGTGACCTGATTTAATGACAATTTACTGAAAGTACATCTATCGCTTGCAAGTGTGAGTGGTGGTGTGTTCTGCTAAAGTGCTGGTTAGGAAAAACTATCAGGAACTATCGGGACAAACTGCTGTGATATGCGTAACTTGGGATTTTACCAGGGTACATTAATTCCAACAGATGTCTTGGACAATCATTATGAATGAGAAACCAGTTGGATGGACTAGTGAAAGTTCTTTCAAAGAACGAAAACGTTCAAGTCCAGTTGATCTAAATGAATACAACAGATATATGGGACTTAGGTTCAATCCAATGCTCACTATTTTTGTTTTTATTATGTGCCTAGTGAAAAGATAAAAGTTTCTAAATGTACTGTGATAACTGTGGAGTTGCTGTGGGCACCAGAAAAGCTGTGTGTTTTAGGAACAAACAGACCAAGAAGTTCACAAGTTCTTACTCCCCTATTTTATTTATGAAAACAATTAACATATCGTCTACCTAGCCTGAGTATTTTGGGTTTTTTGTTTCCAGTTTCTAGAACATATATAAGTTTCTACAATGTACCAACACTTTATATATAGGCTCTGTGATCTATTTACCAACCAGCAAGAATTGGCGTGACAGTACTTCCGTAGCAATAACAAAATTAGTGAACCTGATTTACTGACATGTACTGGAAATGTACATCTATCGCTTGCAAGTTTGAGTGGGGGTGTTCTGCTAAAGTGCTGGGTGTTAGGAAAATATCAGGACTTCGGGACAAATGGCCTGGATATGCTAAATTGGGATTTTCACAGGGTACATAATTGCCAAATTCTTGTTACAGGTCCTCTGACAATAGAGAAGGTACCTATGATTTGTTGAGGTGATGCTGGTGGTGCACATGAAAATGCGTGGTTTCAGGACCAAGAAAGTCACAAGGTTCTAATCCCTAGTTTACTTATGAAAACTATAACATAGCCTAGCATTAATTTTTACTGACCATTTTATGAAATGACATGATCACTTGCAAGTGAGTGGGGGTGTGTCTGCGTAAACCTGGGGTTACAAAAATATCACGACTAACGGGACACAAGGTCAATTTCCCCATGTCCTTGTTTTGTTTTTATTATGTGCCTAGGGAAAGGTAGTTCTAAGTAACCTGGCTAACAGTTGAGTTGATGGTGCGTGCACCATGAAAATGCTGGTTTTCAGGACCAAACAGACCAAGAAGTCACACAAGTTATAATCCCATGTTGTTCTTATGAACAATTTATAACATCAGCCTACGCCTAATTTACTGACATTTACTGAAAATGTACTGTGTGCGTTTGCAAGTTGAGTGGTGGTGTTGTTCTGCAAACGCTGGCGTTACAAAAAATATCAGACTATCGGGGACACAGGTTCTCAATTCCCCATGTCTTTGTTTGTTTTGTTTTATTACTGTGCCTAGCGAAAGCGTAAAGTTCTAAAGGTACTGCGCTAACGTTGAGTGCTGGTGGTGCACCATGAAAATGTCTGTGTTTTCAGGACCAGACAGGACCAAGAAGTCAACAGTTCTAATCCCCTTGGTTTCTTATGAAACAAATATAACCTAGACTACTGCTAATTTTACTAGACATTTACTGAAAAGTAAGTATCGATTGCAGTTGAGTGGTGGTTGGTTTCTGCTAAAAACGGCATGGGTTACAAAAAATATCAGACTATCGGGAACAGGTCAATCCACATGCTCCCTGTTTGTTTTTATTATGGTCTAGCGAAGATAAGATTTTAAATGTACGACGGAACTGTGAGTTGATGCTGGTTGCCACCTGATCGAAAATGCTGTGTTTTAGGAACAAACAGACCCAGAAAGAAGTCACAAGGTTCTAATCCCTATTATATTATATGAAACAATATAACATAAGTCTATGCCTGAGTATTTTTTTTTCCAGTGTCTAGAACAATGATAAAGGTTTCTACATAGGTACAAGCCTTTAGATATAGCAGCTTTGTTATTTATTACCAACCAGCTAGAATGCTGGACGCCATTCCAGTAGCAAATACAAAAAAGGACCTGATTTTTACTGAAATTTAACTTAAATGGAACATCTATCGACTGCAAAGTTGATGGTGGTGTGTTACTGCTACAAGTGTGGGTTAGAAAAAATCAGACTACGGGACAACTGCTGATGTGATATGCTAATTGGAGGATTTTCCAGGGTACAGTACTGCAACAGATTCTTGTACAGGTCATTATGAATTGAGAAAGCCAGTCGGTATGAATAGCGAAACCGTCTTTAAGGTCCGGTTGATCTAACTGAATACAACAGAATATCGGGACCCAGGTCTCAATTCCCCCATCGCTCCCTTTTTTGTTTTCATGTGTAAGTGAAAGATAAAGGTTTCTAAATGTAGCTATGATAACTGTGAGTTGCTGGTGGTTGCACCAGAAAATGCTGTGTTTTCCGGAACAAACAGACCAAGAAGTCACAAGTTCTAATCCCATTTTTTATTTATGAAACAATATAACATAGTCTACTGCCTGAGTTTATTGTTTTTTTTTGTTTGTTTCATGTTTTTAGACATATAAAGCTTCTACATATGTACAAGCGTATATATAGCAGCATTGTTATTTATTTACCAACCAGCGAGAATTGCTGAAGCCTTCCAGTAGCAATACCAATAGTGACCTGATTTTACTGACATTTACTGACATGTGCATCTTTCGCTTGCAAGTTGAGTGGTGGTGTGTTCTGCTAAAGTGCTGGGTTAGGAAAATATCAGACTATCGGGACAACTGGCTGTGATATGCTAATTGGGATTTTCCACGGGTACATAATTGCCACAATTCTTGTACAGGTCATCTGAATAGAGAATGTACCATGATATCTGTTGAGGTGCTGGTGGGGCACCATGAAAATGCTATGTTTGCAGGACCAAGAAGTCACAAGTTCTAATCCCATAGTTTATTATGAAACAATATAACATAGCCTACTGCCAAATTTTAATGACATTTCTGAAATGTAAGTATTGCTTGCAAGTGAGTGGTGTGTGTTTTGCTAAACTGCTGGGTTACAAAAATATCAGACTTGGGACACAGGTTCAATTCCCATGCTCCCTGTTTTTGTTTTTATTATGTGCACTAGCGAAAGATAAAGTTTCTAAATGTACCTGTGATAACTGTTGAGTTGCTGGTGGTGCACCATGAAAATGCTGTGTTTTCAGGAACAAACAGACCAAGAAGTCACAAGTTTCAATCCCACGTTGATTTATGAAAACAATATAACATAGGACTGCCTGAGTTTATGCTTTTTTTGTTTGTTTCCATGTTTCAGAACAATATAAAGTTTTACATATGTACAAACTTTATATATAGCAGCACTGTTTTGTTTTACCAACCAGTGTGAATTGCTGACAGCTTCCAGTAAGCAACACAAAATAGTGACCTTGATTTTAGGACATTTTACTAAAATGTACATCTATCGCTTGCAAGTTGAGTGGTGGTGTGTTCTGATAAAGTGCTGGGTAAGGAAAATATCAGCGCCTCGGGGACAAATGGCTGTGATATGCTAATTGGGATTTCAGGGATAATAATTGCCAACAGATTCTGCACAGGTCATTGAATAGAGAATGTAACCTATGAGATCTGTTGAGTTGCTGGTGGGGCCATATGAAAATGCTGTGTTTTCAGGAACAAACAGCGACCCTAGAAGTCACAAGTTCTAATCCCTATTTATTATGAAACAATTAAACATAGTCTACTGCCTGATTTATTGCTTTTTTGTGTTTGTTTCCATGTTTCTAGAACAATATAAAGTTCGTACATATGTACAAAACTTATATATCAGCAGCAACGTTATTTGTTACCAAACCAGTGTGGAATTGCTGACAGTTTCCGTAGCAACACAAATAGTGACCTGATTTACGTGACATTACTAAAAGTGAACATCTACGCTTGCAAGTTGAGTGGTGGTTGTGTGTGTGTTTCTGACTAAAGTGCTGGGTAGGAAAATATCAGACTATCGGGACAAAACATGGCTGTGATATGCAATTGGGATTTTCCAGGGTAAATAATTCGCCAACAAGATTCTTGAACAGGTCATTATCGAAGTAGATGAATGTACCTATGATATCTGTTGGTGGATGGTGGTGCCCATGAAATGCTGTTGTTTTCAGGAACCAAACGAGACCTAGAAGTCACAAAGTTCTAACCCATTTTTATTTATGAAACCAATATAACATAGTCTACTGCTGAGTATTTTTTTTTTGTTGTTGGTTTCAATGTTTTCTAGAACAGAATAAGTTTACTAATATGTACAAAGCATTTATATATAGCAGGTCGGTTATTTATTTACCAACAGCGAGAATTGCTGACAGGCCTTCCCGTAGCCCAATACAAAAAGTGACCTGATTTACTGACATTTACTTACATGTAAATTCTATCGCTTGCCAAGTTGAGTCGGTGGTGTGTTCTGCTAAAGTGGGAGGTTAGAAAAATATCAGCGCTATCGGGAACAAACTGGCTGTGTGATATGCTAATTGGGATTTCCAGGGTACATAATTGCCACAATTCTTGAAGGCATTCTGAATAGAGAGATACTTAGATATCTGTTGAGTTGCTGTTGGTGCACCATGGAAAACTTGCTGTGTATCAGGACCAAGCAGACCAAGAAGTCACAAGTTCTAATCCCCTAGTTTCTCTATGAAACAATATAACCATAGCTAATGCTAATTTTACTGACATTTACTGAATAGTACATGTTATTGCTTTGCAAGTGAGTGGTGGTGTGTTCTGTAACCTGCTTGGTTACAAATATATCAGATTTGGGACACAGGTTCAATTCCCATTCTCCATGTTTTTGCTTTTTAGTATGTGCTTTAGCGAAAGAGTAAAGTTCTAAAGTACCTGTGTAACTTTGAGTTGCTGGTGGTGCACCAGAAAAGGGCTGGGTTTTCAGGACCAACAGACCAAGAAGTCACAAGTTCTAATCCCCTATTTTATTTATGAAACAATATAACATAGTCTACTGCCTGAGTATTTTTTTTTTTTTTGTTTCCATGTGTCTAGAACAATATAAAGTTTCTACATATGTACAAGCTTTATATATAGCAGGTCTGTTATTTATTTACCAACCAGCGAGAATTGCTGACAGCCTTCCAGTAGCAATACAAAAAAGTGACCTGATTTTACTGACATTTACTACAATGTACATCTATCGCTTGCAAGTTGAGTGGTGGTGTGTTCTGCTAAAGTGCTGGGTTAGAAAAATATCAGACTATCGGGACAACTGGCTGTGATATGCTAATTGGGATTTTCCAGGGTACATAATTGCCACAAATTCTTGTACAGGCCATTCTGAATAGAGAATATACTTATGATATCTGTTGAGTTGCTGTTGGTGCACCATGAAAATGCTGTGTCATCAGGACCAAGCAGACCAAGAAGTCACAAGTTCTAATCCCCTAGTTTTCTTATGAAACAATATAACATAGTCTACTGCCTAATTTTACTGACATTTACTGAAATGTACATGTATTGCTTGCAAGTTGAGTGGTGGTGTGTTCTGGTAAACTGCTTGGTTACAAATATATCAGACTATTGGGACACAGGTTCAATTCCCCATTCTCCATGTTTTTGTTTTTATTATGTGCCTAGCGAAAGATAAAGTTTCTAAATGTACCTGCGATAACTGTTGAGTTGCTGGTGGTGCACCATGAAAATGCTGTGTTTTCAGGACCAAACAGACCAAGAAGTCACAAGTTCTAATCCCCTAGATTTTTTATGAAACAATATAACATAGTCTACTGCCTGAGTAATTTTATTTTTTTTATTCCATGTTTCTAGAACAATATAAAGTTTCTACATATGTACAAACTTTATATATAGCAGCTCTGTTATTTATTTACCAACCAGTGTGAATTGCTGACAGCCTTCCAGTAGCAATACCAAATAGTGACCTGATTTTACTGACATTTACTGAAATGTGCTTCTATTGCTTGCAAGTTGAGAGGTGGTGTGTTCTGCTAAAGTGCTGGGTTAGGAAAATATCAGACTATTGGGACAACTGGCTGTGATATGCTAATTGGGATTTTCCAGGGTACATAATTGCCAACAGATTCTTGTACAAGTCATTCTGAACTGAGCAAGCCAGTCAGATGACTAGCGAAACGTCTTCAAGAACTAAACTTCAAGTCCAGTTGATCTAACTGAATACAACAGATATATCGGGACACAGGTTCAATTCCCCATGCTCCCTGTTTTTGTTTTTATTATGTGCCTAGCGAAAGATAAAGTTTCTAAATGTAGCTGAGATAACTGTTGAGTTGCTGGTGGTGCACCATGAAAATGCTGTGTTTTCAGGAACAAACAGACCAAGAAGTCACAAGTTCTAATCCCCTATTTTATTTATGAAACAATATAACATAGTCTACTGCCTGAGTATTTTTTTGTTTGTTTCCATGTTTCTAGAACAATATAAAGTTTCTACATATGTACAAACTTTATATATAGCAGCTCTGTTATTTATTTACCAACCAGTGTGAATTGCTGACAGCCTTCCAGTAGCAATACCAAATAGTGACCTGATTTTACGGACATTTACTGAAATTTACATCTATCACTTGCAAGTTGAGTGGTGGTGTGTTCTGCTAAAGTGCTGGGTTACAAAAATATCAGACTGTCGGGACACAGGTTCAATTCCCCATGCTCCCTGTTTTTGTTTTTATTATGTGCCTAGCGAAAGATAAAGTTTCTAAATGTACCTGTGATAACTGTTGAGTTGCTGGTGGTGCACCATGAAAATGCTGTGTTTTCAGGAACAAACAGACCAAGAAGTCACAAGTTCCAATCCCCAAGTTTATTTATGAAACAATATAACATAGTCTACTGCCTGAGTTTATTGCTTTTTTTTGTTTGTTTCCATGTTTCTAGAACAATATAAAGTTTCTACATATGTACAAACTTTATATATAGCAGCACTGTTATTTGTTTACCAACCAGTGTGAATTGCGGACAGTCTTCCAGTAGCAACACAAAATAGTGACCTGATTTTACGGACATTTACTAAAATTTACATCTATCACTTGCAAGTTGAGTGGTGGTGTGTTCTGCTAAAGTGCTGGGTAAGGAAAATATCAGACTATCGGGACAACTGGCTGTGATATGCTAATTGGGATTTTCCAGGGTACATAATTGCCAACAGATTCTTGCACAGGTCATTCTGAATAGAGAATGTACCTATGATATCTGTTGAGTTGCTGGTGGTGCACCATGAAAATGCTGTGTTTTCAGGAACAAACAGACCTAGAAGTCACAAGTTCTAATCCCCTATTTCTATTGATGAAAACCATATAACATAGTCTACTGCCTGAGATTAATTAGTTTTTTTCATGTGTCTAGAACAATATAAAGTTTTCTACATATGTAAAAGCTTTATATATAGCAGCTCTGTTATTTATTACCAACCAGCGAGAATTGCTGACAGCCTTCCAGTAGCAATATCAAATAGTGACCTGATTTTACTGACATTTACTACAATGTAAATCTATTGCTTGCAGTTGAGAGGTGGTGTGGTTCTGCTAAAGTGCTGGGTTAGGAAAATATCAGACTATTGGGACAACTGGCTGTGATATGCTAATTGGGATTTTCCAGGGTACATAATTGCCACAAATTCTTGTACAGGTCATTCTATAGAGAATGACCTATGGTATCTGTTGAGTTGCTGCGTGGTGTGACCATGAAAATGCTGTGTTTTCAGGACCAAACAGACCAAGAAGTCACAAGTCTAATCTCTTAGTTTACTTATGAAACAATATACATAGCCTACTGCCTAATTTTACTGACATTTACTGAAATGTACATGTATGGCTTGCAATAGTTGAGTGTGGGTGTTCTGCTAAACTGCTGGGTTACAAAAATATCAGACTATCGAGACGCAGGTTCAATTCCCCATTTCCCTGTATTGTTTTTATTATGTGCCTAGCGAAAGATAAAGTTTCTAATGTACCTACGGTAAACTGTTGAGTTGTGGTGGTGCACCATGAAAATGCTGTTTTTTTTAGGAACAAACAGACCAAGAAGTCACAAGTTCTAATCCCCTATTTTTTTATGAAACAATATACATAGTCTCCTGCTGAGTATTTTTTTTTTTTTTGTTTCCATGTGTCTAGAACAAATAAAGTTTCTACATATGTACAAACTTTATATTAGCAGGTCTGTTATTTATTTACCAACCAGCGGAATTGCTGACAGCCTTCAGTAGCAATACAAAAAGTGACCTGATTTTACTGACATTTCTAAATGTTACATCTATCGCTTGCAAGTTGAGTGGTGGTGTGTTCTGCTAAAGTGCTGGGTTAGAAAAATATCAGACTATCGGGACAACTGGCTGTGATATGCTAATTGGGATTTTCCAGGGTACATAATTGCCAACAGATTCTTGGACAGGCCATTCTGAATAGAGAATATACTATGAATCTGTTGAGTTGCTGTGTGGTGCACCATGAAAATGCTGTGTCATCAGGACCAACAGACCAAGAAGTCACAAGTTCTAATCCCCTAGTTTCTTATGAAACATATAACATAGTCTACTGCCTAATTTTACTGACATTTACTGAAATGACATGTATGCTTGCAAGTTGATGAGTGGTGGTGTGTTCTGGTAAACTGCTTGGTTACAAATATACAGACTATTGGGACACAGGTTCAATTCCCCATTCTCCATGTTTTTGTTTTTATTAGTGGCCTAGCGACAGATAAATTTAGTTTCTAAAGTACCTGCGATAACTGTTGAGTTGCTGGTGGTGCACCTGGAAAATGCTGTGTTTCAGGACAAACAGACCAAGAGTCACAGTTCTAATCCCCTAGTTTTTTTATGAAACAATATAACATAGTCTACTGCCTGAGTAATTTATTTTTTATTCCATGTTTTCAGAACAATATAAGTTTCTAATATGTACAAACTTTATATATAGCAGCTTCTGTTATTTATTACCAACCAGTGGGAATTGCTGACAGCCTTCCAGTAGCAATACCAAATAGTGACCTGATTTTACTGACATTTACTGAAATGTGCTTCTATTGCTTGCAAGTTGAGAGGTGGTGTGTTCTGCTAAAGTGCTGGTTAAGGAAAATATCAGACTATTGGGACAACTGGCTGTGATATGCTAATTGGGATTTTCCAGGGTACATAATTGCCAACAGATTCTTGTACAAGTCATTCTGAACTGAGAAAGCCAGTCAGTGACTAGAGAACGTCTTCAAGAACAAACTTCAAGTCCAGTTGATCTACTGAATACAACAGATATATCGGGACACAGGTTCAATTCCCCATGCTCCCTGTTTTTGTTTTTATTATGTGCCTAGCGAAGATAAGTTTCTAATGTAGCTGAGAAACTGTTGAGTTGCTGGTGGTGCACCATGAAAATGCTGTGTTTTCAGGAACAAACAGACCAAGAAGATCACAAGTTCTAATCCCCTATTTTATTTATGAAACAATATAACATAGTTCTACTGCCTGAGTATTTTTTTGTTTGTTTTCCATGTTTCTAGAACAATATAAAGTTTTACATAGTACAAACTTATATATAGCAGCTCTGTTATTTATTTACCAACCAGTGTGAATTGCTGACAGCTTTCCCTAGTACAATACCAAATAGTGACCTGATTTTACTGACATTTACTGAAATGTGCATCTTTCGCTTGCAAGTTGAGTGGTGGTGTGTTCTGCTAAAGTGCTGGGTTAGGAAAATATCAGACTATCGGGACAACTGGCTGTGATATGCTAATTGGGATTTTCCAGGGTACATAATTGCCACAAATTCTTGTACAGGTCATTCTGAATAGAGAATGTACCTATGATATCTGTTGAGGTGCTGGTGGTGCACCATGAAAATGCTGTGTTTTCAGGACCAAGAAGTCACAAGTTCTAATCCCTTAGTTTACTTATGAAACAATATAACATAGCCTACTGCCTAATTTTACTGACATTTACTGAAATGTACATGTATCGCTTGCAAGTTGAGTGGTGGTGTGTTCTGCTAAACTGCTGGGTTACAAAAATATCAGACTATCGGGACACAGGTTCAATTCCCCATGCTCCTTGTTTTTGTTTTTATTATGTGCCTAGCGAAAGGTAAAGTTTCTAAATGTACCTGCGCTAACAGTTGAGTTGCTGGTGGTGCACCATGAAAATGCTGTGTTTTCAGGACCAAACAGACCAAGAAGTCACAAGTTCTAATCCCATAGTTTTCTTATGAAACAATATAACATAGCCTACTGCCTAATTTTACTGACATTTACTGAAATGTACATGCATTGCTTGCAAGTTGAGTGGTGGTGTGTTCTGCTAAACTGCTGGGTTACAAAAATATCAGACTGTCGGGACACAACTAAGTTCTAATCCCCTATTTTATTTATGAAACAATATAACATAGTCTACTGCCTGAGTATTTTTTTTTTTTTTGTTTCCATGTGTCTAGAACAATATAAAGTTTCTACATATGTACAAGCTTTATAT
Organism: Hymenochirus boettgeri; assembly: GCA_019447015.1. Classification (NCBI taxonomy): domain Eukaryota; kingdom Metazoa; phylum Chordata; class Amphibia; order Anura; family Pipidae; genus Hymenochirus; species Hymenochirus boettgeri. Next base: position 21,050 of record JAACNH010003589.1, read on the forward strand.
ATAGCAGGTCTGTTATTTATTTACCAACCAGCGAGAATTGCTGACAGCCTTCCAGTAGCAATACAAAAAAGTGACCTGATTTTACTGACATTTACTACAATGTACATCTATCGCTTGCAAGTTGAGTGGTGGTGTGTTCTGCTAAAGTGCTGGGTTAGAAAAATATCAGACTATCGGGACAACTGGCTGTGATATGCTAATTGGGATTTTCCAGGGTACATAATTGCCACAAATTCTTGTACAGGCCATTCTGAATAGAGAATATACTTATGATATCTGTTGAGTTGCTGTTGGTGCACCATGAAAATGCTGTGTCATCAGGACCAAGCAGACCAAGAAGTCACAAGTTCTAATCCCCTAGTTTTCTTATGAAACAATATAACATAGTCTACTGCCTAATTTTACTGACATTTACTGAAATGTACATGTATTGCTTGCAAGTTGAGTGGTGGTGTGTTCTGGTAAACTGCTTGGTTACAAATATATCAGACTATTGGGACACAGGTTCAATTCCCCATTCTCCATGTTTTTGTTTTTATTATGTGCCTAGCGAAAGATAAAGTTTCTAAATGTACCTGCGATAACTGTTGAGTTGCTGGTGGTGCACCATGAAAATGCTGTGTTTTCAGGACCAAACAGACCAAGAAGTCACAAGTTCTAATCCCCTAGATTTTTTATGAAACAATATAACATAGTCTACTGCCTGAGTAATTTTATTTTTTTTATTCCATGTTTCTAGAACAATATAAAGTTTCTACATATGTACAAACTTTATATATAGCAGCTCTGTTATTTATTTACCAACCAGTGTGAATTGCTGACAGCCTTCCAGTAGCAATACCAAATAGTGACCTGATTTTACTGACATTTACTGAAATGTGCTTCTATTGCTTGCAAGTTGAGAGGTGGTGTGTTCTGCTAAAGTGCTGGGTTAGGAAAATATCAGACTATTGGGACAACTGGCTGTGATATGCTAATTGGGATTTTCCAGGGTACATAATTGCCAACAGATTCTTGTACAAGTCATTCTGAACTGAGCAAGCCAGTCAGATGACTAGCGAAACGTCTTCAAGAACTAAACTTCAAGTCCAGTTGATCTAACTGAATACAACAGATATATCGGGACACAGGTTCAATTCCCCATGCTCCCTGTTTTTGTTTTTATTATGTGCCTAGCGAAAGATAAAGTTTCTAAATGTAGCTGAGATAACTGTTGAGTTGCTGGTGGTGCACCATGAAAATGCTGTGTTTTCAGGAACAAACAGACCAAGAAGTCACAAGTTCTAATCCCCTATTTTATTTATGAAACAATATAACATAGTCTACTGCCTGAGTATTTTTTTGTTTGTTTCCATGTTTCTAGAACAATATAAAGTTTCTACATATGTACAAACTTTATATATAGCAGCTCTGTTATTTATTTACCAACCAGTGTGAATTGCTGACAGCCTTCCAGTAGCAATACCAAATAGTGACCTGATTTTACGGACATTTACTGAAATTTACATCTATCACTTGCAAGTTGAGTGGTGGTGTGTTCTGCTAAAGTGCTGGGTTACAAAAATATCAGACTGTCGGGACACAGGTTCAATTCCCCATGCTCCCTGTTTTTGTTTTTATTATGTGCCTAGCGAAAGATAAAGTTTCTAAATGTACCTGTGATAACTGTTGAGTTGCTGGTGGTGCACCATGAAAATGCTGTGTTTTCAGGAACAAACAGACCAAGAAGTCACAAGTTCCAATCCCCAAGTTTATTTATGAAACAATATAACATAGTCTACTGCCTGAGTTTATTGCTTTTTTTTGTTTGTTTCCATGTTTCTAGAACAATATAAAGTTTCTACATATGTACAAACTTTATATATAGCAGCACTGTTATTTGTTTACCAACCAGTGTGAATTGCTGACAGTCTTCCAGTAGCAACACAAAATAGTGACCTGATTTTACGGACATTTACTAAAATGTACATCTATCGCTTGCAAGTTGAGTGGTGGTGTGTTCTGCTAAAGTGCTGGGTAAGGAAAATATCAGACTATCGGGACAACTGGCTGTGATATGCTAATTGGGATTTTCCAGGGTACATAATTGCCAACAGATTCTTGCACAGGTCATTCTGAATAGAGAATGTACCTATGATATCTGTTGAGTTGCTGGTGGTGCACCATGAAAATGCTGTGTTTTCAGGAACAAACAGACCTAGAAGTCACAAGTTCTAATCCCCTATTTCTATTGATGAAAACAATTATAACAAGTTACTGCCTGAGTATTTATTTATTTTTTTCATGTGTCTAGAACAATATAAAGTTTTACATAGTAACAAGCTTATATATAGCAGCTCTGTTATTTATTACCAACCAGCGAGAATTGCTGACAGCCTTCCAGTAGCAATATCAAATAGTGACCTGATTTACTGACATTTACTACAATGTACATCTATTGCTTGCAAGTTGAGAGGTGGTGGTTCTGCTAAAGTGCTGGGTTAGGGAAAATATCAGACTATTGGGACAACTGGCTGTGAATATGCTAATTGGGATTTCCAGGGGTACATAATTGCCACAAATTCTTGTACAGGTCTCTGAGATAGAGAATGTACCTATGGTATCTGTTGAGTTGCTGGTGGTGTACCATGAAAATGCTGTGTTTTCAGGACCAAACAGACCAAGAAGTCACAAGTTCTAATCTCTTAGTTTACTTATGAAACAATATAACATAGCCTACTGCCTAATTTTACTGACATTTACTGAAATGTACATGTATGGCTGCAAGTGAGTTGGTGTGGTGTGTTCTGCTAAACTGCTGGGTTACAAAAATATCAGACTATCGAGACGCAGGTCAATTCCCCATTCTCCCTGTATTTGTTTTTATTATGTGCTAGCGAAAGATAAAGTTTCTAATGTACCTACGGTAAATGTTGAGTTGTTGGTGGTGTGCACCATGAAAATGCTGTTTTTTAGGAACAAACAGACCAAGAAGTCACAAGTTTAATCCCCTATTTTATTTATGAAAACAATATACCATAGTCTCTGCTGAGTATTTTTTTTTTTTTTGTTCCATGTGTCTAGAACAAAATAAAGTTTCTACATATGTACAAGCTTTATATTAGCAGGTCTGTTATTTATTTACCAACCAGCGAGAATTGCTGACAGCCTTCCAGTAGCAATACAAAAAAGTGACCTGATTTTACTGACATTTACTACAATGTACACTATCGCTTGCAAGTTGAGTGGTGGTGTGTTCTGTAAAGTGCTGGGTTAGAAAAATATCAGACTATCGGGACAACTGGCTGTGATATGCTAATGGGATTTTCCAGGGTACATAATTGCCAACAGATTCTTGACAGGCCATTCTGAATAGAGAATATACTTATGATATCTGTTGAGTTGCTGTTGGTGCACCATGAAAATGCTGTGTCATCAGGACCAAGCAGACCAAGAAGTCACAAGTTCTAATCCCTAGTTTTCTTATGAAAAATATAACATAGTCTACTGCCTAATTTTACTGACATTTACTGAAATGTACATGTATTGCTTGCAAGTAGTGAGTGGTGGTGTGTTCTGGTAAACTGCTTGGTTACAAATATACAGACTATTGGGACACAGGTTCAATTCCCCATTCTCCATGTTTTTGTTTTTATAGTGGCCTAGCGAAGATAAAGTAGTTTCTAAAGTACCTGCGATAATGTTGAGTTGCTGGTGGTGCACCATAAAATGCGTGTGTTTCAGGAACAAACAGACCCAAGAAGTCACAAGTTCTAATCCCCTAGTTTTTTATGAACAATATAACATAGTCTACTGCCTGAGTAATTTATTTTTTTTATTCCATGTTCTTCAGAAAAATATAAGTTCTACATATGTACAAACTTTATATATAGCAGCTCTTTTATTTATTACCAACCAGTGTGAATTGCTGACAGCCTTCAGTAGCAATACCAAATAGTGACCTGATTTACTGACATTTACTGAAAGTGCTTCTATTGCTTGCAAGTTGAGAGGTGGTGTGTTGCTAAAGTGCTGGTTAAGGAAAATATCAGACTATTGGGACAACGGCTGTGATATGCTAATTGGGATTTTCCAGGGTACATAATTGCCAACAGATTCTGTACAAGTCATTCTGAACTGAGAAAGCCAGTCAGATGACTACGAAACGTCTTCAAGAACAAACTCAAGTCCAGTTGATCTAACTGAATACAACAGATATATCGGGACACAGGTTCAATTCCCCATGCTCCCTGTTTTTGTTTTTATTATGTGCCTAGCGAGAAGATAAAGTTCTAAATGTAGCTGAGAAACTGTTGAGTTGCTGGTGGTGCACCATGAAAATGCTGTGTTTTCAGGAACAAACAGACCAAGAAGTCACAAGTTCTAATCCCCTATTTTATTTGAAACAATATAACATAGTCTACTGCTGAGTATTTTTTTGTTTGTTCCATGTTTCTAGAACAATATAAAGTTTCTACATAGTACAAACTATATTATAGCAGCTCTGTTATTTATTTACCAACCAGTGTGAATTGCTGACAGCTTCCAGTAGCAATACCAAATAGTGACCTGATTTTACGGACATTTACTGAAATTTACATCTATCACTTGCAAGTTGAGTGGTGGGTGTGTCTGCTAAGTGCTGGGTTAGGGAAATATCAGACTATCTGGACAACGGCTGTGATATGCTAATTGGGATTTTCCAGGTATATAATTGCCAACAGATTCTTGCACAGGTCATTCTGAATAGAGAATGTACTATGAAATCTGTAAGTTGCTGTTGGTGCACCATTAAAATGCTGTGATTCAGGACCAAACAGACCAATAAGTCACAAGTTCTAATCCCCTAGACTATGAAACAATATTACATAGTCTACTGCCTGTTTTTACTGACATTTACTGAAATGTACATCAATCGCTGCAAGTTGAGTGGTGGTTGTTCTGCTAAACTGTGGTACAAAAATATCAGCCTTTGGGCGACACGGTTCAATTCCCCATGCTCCCGTTTTGTTTTTATTTGTGCCTAGCGAAAGATAAGTTTCTAAATGTACCGGCAATAACTGTAGAGTTGCTGGTGGTGCACCATGAAAATGCTGTGTGTTTCAGGAACAAACAGGCCTAGAAGTCACAGTTCTAATCCCCTAGTTTTTTATGAAAACAATATAACATAGTCTACTGCCTGATTAATTTATTTTTGTTTGTTTGTTCCATGTTTCTAGAACAATATAAAAGTTCTACATATGTACAAACTTTATATATAGCAGCTCTGTATTTATTACCAACCAGTGTGAATTGCTGACAGCCTCCAGTAGCACACAAATAGTGACCTGATTTTACTGACATTTACTGAAAGTACACTATCGCTTGCAAGTTGAGTGGTGTGTGTTCTGCTAAAGTGCTGGGTTTAGAAAAATATCAGACTATCGGACAACTGGCTGGATATGCTAATTGGGATTTTCCAGGGTACATAATTGCCACAAATTCTGTACAGGTCATTCTGAATAGAGAATGTACTTATGATATCTGTTGAAGTTGCTGGTGGTGCACCATGAAAATGCTGTGTCATCAGGACCAAGAAGTCAGAAGTTCTAATCCCCTAGTTTCTTATGAAACAATATAACATAGTCTATGCCTAATTTTACTGACATTTACTTGAAATGTAAATGTATTGCTTGAAGTTGAGTGGTGGTGTGTTCTGGTAAAACTGCTTGGTTACAAAAATATCAGACTATTGGGACACAGGTTCAATCCCATTCTCCCTGTTTTTGTGTTTATTATGTGCTAGTGAAAGATAAAGTTTCTAAATGTACCTGTATAAACTGTTGAGGTGGCGTTGGTGCACCATGAAAATGCTGTGTTTTCAGGAACAAACAGACCAAGAAGTCACAAGTTCTAATCCCTAGTTTATTATTGAAAAAACAATATAACATAGTCTACTGTCTGAGTAATTTGTATTTTGTGTGATTCCATGTTCTAGAACAATTATAAAGTTCTACATATGTACAAACTTATATAAGCAGCTCTGTTATTTAGTTACCAACCAGTGTGAATTGCTGACAGCCTTCCAGTAGCAACACAAAATAGTGACCTGATTTTACTGACATTTACTGAAATGTACATCTATCGGTGGTGCACCATGAAAAATGCTGTGTTTTCAGGAACAAACAGACCAAGAAGTCACCAAGTTCTAATCCCCTAGTTTATTTATGAAACAATATAACATAGTCTACTGCCTGAGTAATTTTATTTTGTTTGATTCCATGTTTCTAGAACAATATAAAGTTTCTACATATGTACAAACTTATATATAGCAGCTCTGTTATTTATTTACCAACCAGTGTGAATTGCTGACAGCCTTCCAGTAGCAATACCAAATAGTGACCTGATTTTACTGACATTTACTGAAATGTGCTTCTATTGTTTGCAAGTTGAGTGGTGGTGTGTTCTGCTAAAGTGCTGGGTAGGAAAATATCATGACTATTGGACAACTGGCTGTGATATGCTAATTGGATTTTCCAGGGTACATAATTGCCAACAGATTCTTGTACAGGTCATTCTGAACTGAGAAAGCCAGTCGAGACGACTAGCGAAACGTCTTCAGAACTAACCAAGTCCAGTTATCTAACTGAATACAACAGATATATCGGGACACAAGTTTCAATTCATGCTTTTTTTGTGTTTATTATGTGCCTAGCGAAAGATAAAGTTTCTAAATGTACCCTAATAACTGTTGAGTTGCTGGTGGTGCACCATGAAAGCTGTGTTTTCCAGAACAAACAGCCAGAAGTACAAGTTCTATCCCCTATTTATTTATGAAACAATATAACATAGTCTACTGCCTGATATTTTTTTTGTTTTTTTCCATGTTTCTAGAAACATATAAAGTTTCTACATATGTACAAACTTTATAATAGCAGCTCTGTTATTTATTACCAACCAGCGAGAATGCTGACAGCCTTCCAGTAGCCACCAAAATAGTGACCTGATTTTACTGACATTTACTGAAATGTACATCTATCGCTTGATTAGTGGTGGTGTGTGTTCTGCTAAAGTGCTGGGTTAGGAAAATATCAGACTATCGGGACCCACTGTC
>JAACNH010003590.1:0-28120 GCA_019447015.1 Hymenochirus boettgeri
GTTACACAAACACACTGACATGGTCTCACAGTTACACAAACACACTGGCATGGTCTCACAGTTACACAAAACACACTGACATGGTCTCACAGTTACACAAACACACTGACATGGTCTCACAGTTACACAAAAACACACTGGCATGGTCTCACAGTTACACAAACACACTGCATGGTCTCACAGTTACACAAACACACTGACATGGTCTGACAGTTACACAAACACACGGCATGGTCTCACAGTTACACAAACACACTGACAGGTCGACAGTTACACAAACACACTGATATGGCTTGACAGTTACACAAACACACTGACATGCACTGACAGTCACACAGTTGCACCAAACACACTGACAGTCACACAGTTGCACAAACACACTGACAGTCAGTTACACAAACATACTGGCAGAGTCACACAGTTACACAAACACACCGACAGTCACACAAACACACTAACATGGTCTCACAGTTAAACAAACACACTGACATGGTCTCACAGTTACACAAACACACTGACATGGTCTCACAGTTACACAAACACACTGACAGTCACAGTTACACAAACACACTGACAGTCACAGTTACACAAACACACTGACAGTCACGCAGTTACACAAACACACTGACAGTCACGCAGTTACACAAACACACTGACAGTCACGCAGTTACACAAACACACTGACAGTGACACAGCTACACAAACACACTGAGTGTCACACAGTTACACAAACACACTGACAGTCACACAGTTGCACAAACACACTGACAGTCACGCAGTTACACAAACACACTGACAGTGACACAGCTACACAAACACACTGACAGTGTCACACAGTTGCACAAACACACTGACAGTCACACAGTTGCACAAACACACTGACAGTCAGTTACACAAACATACTGGCAGAGTCATGCAGTTACACAAACACACCGACAGTCACACAAACACACTAACATGGTCTCACAGTTAAACAAACACACTGACATGGTCTCACAGTTACACAAACACACTGACAGTCACGCAGTTACACAAACACACTGACAGTCACGCAGTTACACAAACACACTGACAGTCACGCAGTTACACAAACACACTGACAGTGGCACAGCTACACAAACACACTGACAGTGTCACACAGTTGCACAAACACACTGACAGAATCACAGTTACACACTGCTATATAATAGAAAAAATTTTTTTTTTTTTTAATTCATATTTCAGTACCAAGTGAGGAGTAAGTTGTGTGTAATAATACTAAGTTCAGTAATGAGCTGTGCTAATACCCCTGTCATGTACAGATATGATGAAAAAAAAAGTGCACGTGTAGAGAGGGAAAGTCTATTAGTCATGGGGACAAAAGGGGCGGGGTTATAACATGTCAGTACAGCAGATAGACAAAAAGTGCAGAGTGAAGGCACTCCCACGAGCAGAACATTACAAGCTGACTGCAGAGGCTACAAGCAGAATTTTCACAAGAAAGGGATCCTGGGGGCTGGGGCACAGGGGAGTTTATTGTACAGAAGTTTGCAAAATATGTCATTTCTGAGAGTAAACTTCCTTTAAAGGGTATCTCCACTGAGGAAAAAGCATTTTTTTTTGTTTATTTTAAAGTACACCATCCCCCCAACCCTCCCCTATCTTTTTTCCCCAGAATTCCTTTCGTTTGATTGCAGCAGCATGGGAAAGGTGTGCAGGTTCCTGGGGTCCTGGGGGGTGTCTTCCCCTGTGGAGAGTGCTGTCACTCAATGTGCATCATCATGGTAGCAGACACACCCACTTGGCTGCTGCAGTAAGAAATCCTTTCCTCCCTTACTCTCTAAGTTCTTTTTACAGCTGACAATGCAGAGAGGACAGGGGAGAAAAAGTTAAAACCCCCTTCCCACACTACTGTAAGTAGTGGGAACTTTGTTGTTTTTAGTGTTCAATACTTTTATTTGTTTTAAATTTTTGTCTCTGTGTATACATATTGTTGACATTCACAATATTGGCTCATTATATTAACAATAATAAATCATGTAACATTCAAAATCATTTCAAGTCTTTTGTAACTTATACGTTTACATAATATTTGTATGAAAAATAAAACAAATAATAAATACATAATAAGTAAACCGACATGCACTGCTTGTTTCTTATTCTTATTTGAGTTTGTCCCCTGCATTTCCACTTCCACCGAAACTTACATATTTTATCACCCAGTTTTGTTTCGCCCAACTGATCTCTCCTCAGCTTATTAAATGGTAGTAGGTTTATGGAGTATTCACTGGTGGTCCATGGTGTCCAGACCCTGGTAAATATTTGTAATGTATCTGGAGCACATGGAAGATTCTTTCGTTATCATTATAGAGTTGGTTCTGTTGATTATCTTTGTTAGTTCTAGTGGTTGTTTCTCCACTGTGCTCCAATGTGTATTTTGGTTGCTAATGTATATATTGTATTAGTTTATTGCTTTGTCTATTGAGTTCCGGGACGTTTTGTCCCAGTAGGGCCACCAGTGGGGAAGGCTCAATTTGTCTAAAATATTTTAGATATATTTTTAAAACCTCTTTCCATATATTTTGTACACATCCACATTTCCACCATACATGAAAAAAGTCCCAATCTGATTACAATTTCTAAAGCATAATGGAGATATTGCTGGATAGATTTTTGCCGGTTAATGCAGGTATCTATATGTTCTGTACATAACTTTAGGGATGTTTCCCTCAGTGCTACATTTAAACTTCCTTTATTTAAATTTTCATAAATTTCCCTCCATTGTTCGGGGTGATCCTTACCTTCAGATCAGCCTCCCATGCGGCCTGGAAATTGTAGTTGTTCGTCTGTTCGTTTTCGTATTGCCAGAGGTATATTAATGATAAGGTGTTTCTAGTGAGTGTTTGTTTGAGGCAGAAATTTTCGAAGGTTGTGAGGGTGGGTTTGTTTCCTCTGTTTTTCATTATTTGTTTATGTATGTTGATATTTGTATTACTGAAAGTGGGTCTGGGTGGCAATGTGAATTTGTTTTTTAGTTGATTGATGTCTATTCCTTTGCCATTGTTGTGGAAGTGTATCAGTTGTATGATGCCTGTATCTGTCCACCATGTATAACCTTTGTCTTGGTATGCTGCTATAAAGGCTGGGTCCTGTGTGATTGTAGGCATTAGTGATGGTTTTGAGATCCAGTTAATTTGTTTTTGGTTCTAGCCATAATGTTAGTGTGGTTTGTGATACAGGGCTGATTGTGGATATGTTTGTTTTAGGAGTGTGGATATCCATGCTATTGAGTCTAGTGTTAGGGGGTTTGCTAAATCTTGTCCAGTTCCAGCCATCTTGGTTTGTTGGTTATTTTATGCCATGTGACTATCTGGGATAGTTGGGCAGCTAAGTAATATTTATATAGATTTGGGACCCCCATCCCTCCTTGTGATTTAGGTTTGTATAGAATACTTTTAGCTATTCTAGGTTGGTGTTCTGCCCGATGTATTTATAGTTTGATTTTGTATGGGTTGTAGCCACGTTGTGATTTTTATTGGTAGGCATCTGAATAGGTAGAGCAATCGGGGTAGGATATTCATTTTGAAGTATTGATTCTTCCTATCCATGATATTTGTAATTTGTTCCATTTTATTAAGTCTGATTTTATTTTAGTTAATATGGGTGGAATGTTTGTGTTTATATGGTTTCATATGGGGTGTTATTTGGACTCCTAGGTATTTAAGTCCCTTATCTTTCCATTTCAGATTGAAGTTGAGTGTTATTAATTTTTTTTTGTTGTACCGTTAAATTAATTCCCATAATTTCTGTTTTATCTTGATTTATTTTGAGGCTGGTGTTGTTGTGAAATTTTTTGTAAAAGGTTGAATAGGTTTGGAAGAGCTATAAATGGTGATGTGAGAGTTAGTGCGATATCGTCAGCAAACATGCTGATTTTATATTCCTTATCTGCGATTGTGAACCTTGTTGGTGTTGTTGTGGTATGGCTTGAGCTATTATTCCATTGCTAGTACAAATAGCAGTGGTGATGGGGGCATCCCTGCCTGGTACCTTTCTTATTTATGTATTTGGAGTCTGTAGTTGGTAATTTCAGTATGGCCTTTGGGTATTGTAGTAGACTTCTATTATATTTAGGAATGTTGTGGGAAATGGAATGCCAGTAATGTTTCTTCATATATTGCCAGTTTAGACTGTCGAAAGCTTTTTCCATGTCTAGCGTTATTATACAGCTTTGTGTGTTTCTTTTATTAAATATGCTATTATATTGTATATTCTTCTAGTGTTGTCTGAGGCTTGTCCCTGGACAAAGCCTACTTGGTCGTTATGTATTAGATGTGGCTGTATGGGTTTAGTCTTGTTGCTAGTATTTTGGTTAGTATTTTGATGTCCTGGTTGATGAGGGATATGGGTCTGTAGTTTGTGGTTTGTGGTTGCTTTGCCGGTTTTGGCAGCAGTGTAATGTGCGCTGTATTCATTTCTGACGGCATATGTTCTCCTCTCAGGAAGCAGTTGAACATGTTTGTTAGGTGAGGTGTTAGTTGGGTTTCAAATTTTTTATAGTATATTCCAGAGAATCCATCTGGACCTGGTGCCTTGTGTGCCTTAAGTTGTTTTATTGCTTGTGTGGTTTCCAATAGAGTAATGTTTTGTGCTTGTTTGTTATCACTGTTGAGGTTAGTGGGTTTTTGGGTTTGTTCATGTATGAAGGTTGAGATGTCGTTATTTGTCTTATGTGGGTTTGTATAATTTGTTATAATATGGTGGAATGTTTGGTAGATGGAGTTGGGTTGTTGTGAAGGTTCCTTGGGGTGTGCGTATTGTGATTTTAGGTATTCCCGTTCTTGGTTTTAGGAGATTTGCTAGGGGTTTGTCTGGTTTGTTCCATTTTGGTATAATTTGTTTTTGCCACAATAGTGTTTTTTCTACTGCTTTTTTCATTATGCTTGTAATTGTTGTCTAGCGATTCTCAATTGTTCTAGTATCTGTTTGCTTCCTGTTCTATATTGTTGGTCTCTAGTGTGTGGATTTGTTTTTCTAATTGTGTTTGTGTTTTATGGATTGTTTTTTGTAGTTTGATGCTACTGTTTAAGTGATCCTCGTATAACTGCTTTGTGTGCAGCCCAGAGTATCGGGTGTGAAACTCACCATTGTTGTGTGTCAAAGTAATTTATGATTTGTTTTTGGATTTGTTCTTTTATAGTGGGGTTTGTCAGCAGAGATTCATTTAGCCTCCATTGTATTTTTTTAAATGGTTGCTGTCCTGTATTTATTTAATTTGTACTATTTTGTGATCTGACCAGACACACGTTTCCATTGTGGCTTTTGTGATTGTTGGGAGGATTTTGTGGAGCAAGGATGTGGTCTAACCTTGTGTAACAATCGTGTAGTATAGAGAAGTAAGAGTAGTCTCTTACATTTAAATTCTTTTCTCTCCAGCTGTCTGATAGTGCTAGTTTCTCCATTGTGGAGTGTACTTTGCGTAGGTTTCTTATTGTAGTTTAGTTTAGTGTTTTAGATCTGTCCCATGTCAGATCCAACGAGAAGTTGAAGTCTCCTGCAACTATTTTGTGGTTTGTGGATATTTTTCGAGTTTTGTAGTATTGGTATTATAAATTATGTTGTTGTGTATTGGTGCATATATGTTTAGTAGTGTGTATGGTTTGTTGTCGATAGTGCAGTGGGTTAGTAGGTATCTACCCTCTTTATCTAGGTCTGTTTGTATGATGTGACATTAAGTGAATTGTGGAACAGATGGAACTCCACATTTTTTGCTAGGTCCTTTTGCTGAAATATGCTGTGTGTATTGTTATGTATGTATTGCGGTGCGGATTTTTGCGAGAGTGTGTTTCTTGTAGAGAATATGATATGTGGTTTACATCTGTTGTTGTTTGAATGCTGTAGTTCTTTTTGATGGTGTTAAATCCTCTGACATTATGTGATATACATATGAGTGATGTTTTTTGGTCATTAGGTTTTGGTTGGGTTTGCTTACTGTTTGCTTGTTTATTCTGGTGGTTTTTCTCGGTGGGTTGGTTGTCTGGGTTGTTTGGTGGCCGCATGGGAGACCTTTCCTCCGGTGGTGCGAGTACATGTCGCATCTAACTAAAACATAAAAAGAAAACATAAACATAATTATAACTTTGAACTGGTGAACAAGAAATTGTTCCTATGAACAAGATCAGTATCCGAATTCGGATTTAGTGTGCTCGTCCTCCCGCATTTCCATGTGGGACAGAGGAAGCTCTCAGTTGGGGGGTCATACGTTTGCCTCGGGTACTGGGGTTATAATTTATATCTTATATAGGTTAACCCTATGGTATAACAAATGGTTATGGTTATGCTAGAGTTTCGTTTGAAGTTTTTATAAAGGTAGTATGGGCTGACAGAGGGGAGCATATTAATACATCTTGAACCATCTTTTAGTTCACTATGCCTAGCGATGTGTGGTTATGTTCAGTTTCTGTATTTTTCAGGAACTATTTTAATTACTTTACAACATTTATACTGCCTTTTTGTTATTTCTTCTCTATACATTGAAGTATTAGTTGTATGTTAGCTTTGTTATATTTTGGTTGGTTTGGCATCTTGAATATATTATTACCCACTAGTGCATTATATATAGGTAAGGGGAGGGAATGGCGTGGTTTGTGAAGATGCCAAAGGGGGGTACACCTCAATGGGTCATTTAAAATGATTGATTGTTAATTATGTTGTCTCCACCTTTATACTTTGCAGATTTTGGTTAGTTAGTCTATTTTCCTATTCTAGAATACATTTCAGCATATTAGCAATAACAATATCATACATTTCAAACTTTTTAAAAACTTTTTAGAACATTTTAAACTTTTCCTTAGTTTAGGGATGGAAGAGACTTTCTGAGTCACTACCATGCTAGAGGTTTGGTTTGGGCTTTGGTTATGTCCTCCCTTTGCCTTTTATCGTGTCAGGCTGTCTATTGTTGCCTGGTTCTGATTGTTCTTTATTGTCAATGAGTTGGTTTCAGTAAATTACAGTTGTTTTCATTGTAAGTTAACGTTTGTTTGGGGTATATTGTTGGTACTTATCCATTGTTGTGGGAGGTTTATTGCTTCTCAGGTGTCCTCTGTCTCATGGAGGACCGTGACATGTCTGTCGCCCATAGTCGTCGTTTTTCTGTGGTTTTGGTGGGGGTTGTTGTTTGCCATATCTTTGCGGGGTCTTTGGTATTGATCCTTGCTCGACCAAGGTTTTGGGTAGTGTTATTGTATTCCTAGTTTTTGTAGTACGTGGTCTTCTTTGAGCGTTTCCACTGTATGGGTTTTGTTGTTTGTTGTAAATTGGAGTTTGAAAGGGAACCCATCTGTACATTATATTCAGATCTTGTAGCGTTTTTGTGATTGGTCGGAGCATTCTCCTTTTGTTAGCGTCTGTGGTGCGATATCTGCAAGAGTTGGTACTTGATCCCATTATATTCTAGGGAGTTTTTTTTTCCTGGATTCCTGTAGTAGTTTATCTTTTGTGGCATAGTAGTGTAGTTTCACTACAATATCTCTTGGTATGGCGTCTACCGGTGGTCTAGCCAAGGCCCTGTCAGCCCTGTCGCACTCCAGGCGCTCCTCGGTTCCTCCGGTAGGAGCGCTCTGAAAGTTTAGTGTTACCTCGTGGGCGTCGGTTTGTGATTCCGGTATCCCCCTATTTCGCAGATTACATCTTCTGGATCTATTTCCAGGTCCTCTATTTGCAATAGTAGTTTGTCAGTTGTGGATTGTATAGTGTCCATGTTTGTTTGATTGGCCTGCATGGCCTCTGCCATCTCATCATATTATTTTCCTGTCATAAGCCTTTGTCCGATTTCCTGGATATCCGACCGGAGCGGAGGAGCAGTGCTTTCTGTAGTTCTTCTTTTAACACTGTTCGTATCTGTGACAAGGAGTTTGCCGTTGTATCGAGTGTTTAGATTGAGTCTTCGGCCTCGTCTGGTTTCGTTTTCGGTTTTGTGTTGGAAGGCTTGTAATGCCTTGATCGCGCTTCCTCCTTTGTTGTGTCTGTTTGGCATCTTGGGTTGGTGTTGGCTGGTGTTCCCTGGGTTATTTCTGGTCAGGGCTTGTTTTTTATCGGGCTATTTGCTTGTTTTCCCAGATCGAGGTGAGGAGCTCTTTCACCTTGCGGCCATCTTGAGCTGCTCACGAGCGCCCCCTCACTTTGTTGTTTTTAATAAAGTTTTTTTTGTGTCTAACTCTGAGAGGGATGGTTGAAAATTGATTGATTTCATAGGGGATGCTGGAATATGAGGCAATCTGGTATGGGAAGGAGTGAGAGAAAAGAAGTACCTGATTAATTAGTGAAGTCAGCAAGCTGCTGTGATGGTCATGTGATTATTCCTCCATTAATCAGTGAACTCAGAAGTGTGTGTGTGTGTGTGTGTGTGTGTGTGTGTGTTGGACCAACCAGTCCGATCACACGACAGCAGTCCGACGGAATCCTCACGTTCTGCGCGTGCACTAAAGGACAGACGTCGCGGACATTTCCCATGAGACAGTCACTAAAAGTGGGCAGACTGCACCATCCACTAGCATGGGGGGAAACTCATTGGATTTCTTCTAAACTACTGCTCAAAGACACAGGATACTGCAGCTACATATCCACCTACACATATCTGTCCTTACAACCCAGGTGACTTTATCAGTGGAGATACCCTTTAAGCAGCAGCAGGGTTAATGTTGATACAGTTTTTATATGAATATGATTAGTTATGCTGCGGTCAATCACAAGGCAGGCTGTGAACATTTTTGAAACAAACAAATGCTGCTTCTCACTCACAGCTCAATTGACAATGTAACAATCTATATAACAGTCTATGGGCACCAGGAGAAGCAGAATAGCAGACGCACTGAGCAGGCAGAAAGGGGGAATTCCAGGCACCAGGAATCCCCTAAACACGCCCCTGGATATATTCAGCCATTATTAGACGCATTATTAACCAGATATTAAGTATAAATATTGCTTCCATTCTCGCAGAGTAAGCTGGCCTCACCATGCAGTCAATCAAGGCTGCAACTGCTGACATCACAACCAATTATTGACTGCTGTCCTCTGCTGCCTCCACTGCAAATGCTCAAGCTTATAAAGCTCATTGAGCAGAGGTAGGAAGGCAGATTCCTATGCCAGAACAGAAGAGAACTATCCTCGAAAATATGGTTATGAATGCAAACTAAAAATGGTATAAAATAGCAGTTGGGATCGTGGGAAGCTCTGTGGTTTTACAGATTACAGACATTATTAATTAGTGTGTCCTAACCAATAATTGTTGAAAACCTTTAGTAACATAGGAGCATATATAATATATATTATATAATATATATATATTTATATAATATATATTAATATAATATATAAAATTGACTTACCAGTCACTTCCCCGTGGCACTGATAAAACACCATAGAAAGAGCTTTCTCTTGAAAGCATTTAACAGCATCCAGGGGTCAAACCAGCCTTCATTTTCTAAACCTTATTGGTGAAATGACGATTAGAAGCTTTAAAAAAAAACATTTTTCTCATTACCGTTTATACTCAAGTATAGCTGACCCGAGTATAAGCCGAGGTACCTATTTTTACCCTAAAATTAGAAAACATGATTGACTCAAGCTAGGTCGAGGGTAGAAATTATGACCACTACTGCCTTCTGATTCTGTATTGTTCTGAGGCTTTAGTTGCCCTTTAAATGGACAGTAATCCCATACAGTATCCCCCAATTCATAGGAATTTGAGATGTTTGGAATCTAAACATGCTTTAGTTGCTGGGAGCTGTAGTTTTCAAACATCTGCAGTGGCAAGGAATTGGAATACTGTTGCTATTACTGTCACATTTACAAGGCTCTTCATTATACAAAATATTATTTGCAAAATATTCCTCAATTCTGCCCTGAGTCCAGAATCACCATCTCCTTTTTAAAGCGATTTGTGCAGAGGTCTTCACACCAATATGAAAGTTTATTTGCAGCAGCAACATTGGCAGAAAAGAAAAATCATGTCATTTTTTTATTGGGTCTGTTAAGGCAACAATATAAAAGAAAAGGCATGTGCAAAATGGGCATGTATTTTCAAACATATTATGAAAGCTCTGATCTGGTCTGAGAAAGGTAAGTTTCAGTGCTATAGTATAATGGCTGTCTGCCAGGCCACATCTTCACTGTTTTGATCTGGGTGTGTAGAAGAGATAACAGCTGTGCTGAAAACAGCAACTTCCTAAAGTGGTAGCACCGAAAAGAAAGGATTTACGGGACGTAATCACATAAGCCATGGGTTAATTAAATAAATCCAACCACAGCACAGCAAATGGAGAGGTGAGACACACTGTACTTTATTGCATTATTATGAATGTGCTCTGTCTACAAAACAATGTAACCTGTTACTTTAGTTATGCTTTAAACCTAAACTTACATCCTAACTCTACCCTACCACTTTTTACTACCCTTTTGAATCTGTATGTTACCCACCCCTAACTAGATTGCATGGTGCAGAGGCCCTTTCCTCCTGTCTTAAGGTTTTAAAGCATGTATTACTTTTATTTTTTTTTTATATTTTTTTATGTATTATTTATGTATCTATCGCCTCCCCTTTGTAATAATTTTATGAACTGTAACTTTCAGTGTGCATTTTCTGCAGCTATATAAAAAAAAATTGATACAAAACAATATACATATTACCTTTTTATGTTAATATAAGGACTATAGAGCATTTTATTATAACTAACAATGACCAGGCGTTTCCTCATAGTTAAAATGAAATATGTACACATTCATTTTGCTTTGTAAAATTGTTTTTGGAACCCACCAAACTTTACATTTATTAATTTACCATCCAAAATATAAAGATGGCCAGTATAACTATAGGAGACATGGCAATATGCATGTATTTTTTTTAAATGAAATAAATTAAAGGAATCATGATTAGAAAATGAGTGAGCTAAATTGTCTACAATTACCATAGGAAGCTAGTGCCACACCATCTGTATATCCACGGAAACTTCTCCTTCAATGCTAGTGGGTGACATAAGTAACACCTTGAGCCCCTTGCTTCTGTAGGATTAAAGAAAAAGATGAATATCTCAGTCCAACTTCAGCTGCACAAATGACTAATTTTCAGTTCAATAGTGTTGGGACTAGTCATTTTGGACCCATACAAATAATCATAATAATCAGATCTATGGATTTCCCTTTATAGTAAATGTGCATTCCCACCTTTACTCAATATTGAATTTGTTAATCTCAGTATAAAGAGGATTAAGGAACTAAAGTCATCAGACAACACTGTCCCAATATTCAAAGCACCTACACAAAGATACAACAGGTGTCTCACTTGGCGTGACTATGGGTCGATTATATGAAATAGACGTGCTGGGGTACTAGGGGTCAGTTCCCATAATTCATATCTCTGGGTGCTGGGAGTCTACTAGGGAGATTCACCCAGAGGTGCAAGGAGTGGCGTACTAGGAATCGCTGGGCTCCCCTGCAAAACTATTATGGTCCCTATACGTGCTTCAGCCTTAGAGTTTTTGGAGAAGGCTATATCTGTCATAGGAAAAAAAAAAGATGGGCCCCCCCTGCGGTTGCTCCCCTGCAAGTCACTCCTCTGGGCACAAGCTCTCTGGGCAAATTTCCCATACTGGAATGAAATTTTATTTTTAGTGTTCTACAGATTTTATTGAATTTAAGTAAGATAAGGATATACAAAGTGAACATCATTGCAGTAAACACTGTGGATTTTAGAACATTTTGATATATATTGCAATCATAATGGAAAAAAGAAATAAAGAGTATAAAAACAAATACCTAGGAAATACTATTGTATTTTCCATTTAAAGGATGAAATACATGTAACAGGGTGTAGGATAGTATGTAAATACTCTATTAAATACATAAAGTATTAAATACTCTAAAATGTAACTTTTATAAAATGTAAAAGTACCTGATGCAGGGAGGTAGGATGATTATTTCCACCTCACAATAGCAAAACAGCAATTCGTTTTCATTTACCAGGCTAATCAGTATTAAAGATAGTGCTGATAGGAGGAAGACTGGCAGAATCAGTTTTCTTTGGGCGGTGCTCCAAAGAACAATATATTTGAAGGTAGGAATTATCAGCCTACATCCTTCCCATGTACCCTTTACCACTTTTAAAAGAAAAAAAAACATGTACACACGCTAATTTGCTTGAATACTTTTCAATATTTGAAAAGGGTCAAAGTTACTTTCTGTCTCCTTACAAATGAGTTCATGATGTACACACAGTACAGATTTTTGAAAGATGACAGACAGGATCTGCAAAGATCTGAATACACACAGTCCCGAGTGTTCTCCCTATGCACAGCATAGGAAGAACGCTCGGGAACTGTGTGTTTCCCTCGGCCGCCTCCCTCTATAAGGGAGACTACCAGGCCAAGGGAAATTTTTGTTTTTTTCACGAACGTCGGAGGCTGCGTGCTCGTTCAGGAAAGCTGTTACGCACACTAGCATAAGCCCCATACCCCTTGTAGGGGGTGTAGCTTTGCAGGGAAGACCATCCAAAATAAAATCATGCAAAGTGAAGATTTTCCTAAGTGAAGTTTAACAATGGACAAGCAGAACGACAAGAAAAACACTACACTACTGACTTTTAGATTTTGAGAGAAATGTTTACAATTGTGCTCTGTTATCTCTTTTCTTCTCCCTGGCTGCAAAATCTCCCTCCCATTCATTACCTTCCTATTCTATCTTTATCTCTGCCTCTTTCTTTCATCCAATTATCAGTATTCCTTTAAACCATATCAGCAACTACAAAATGTGCTTCCTTATCTCTTAAGTTGAGTACACACTGTAAGAGATTTGAAAGGTGACAGGCAGATCTGCAAGAGCTTCCATTTTTCAAAGATCAGAGGGAGAATGCTGTGGTTGTTTCCCACCCAACGCAGCCAACTCCCTATAGGGAGACTACAGGGAAAGATGCTACACACACAGCCGATAAATCCCCAAAACTGTCGGATCTGAGGGTCTCCGGGCGTATCTTTCAAAATGTGTTACTGTGAAGCCCACCTTCACTCCCTGTTTATTATTCTCCTTCTTGCTGCGGGGATATTGCTCCCAACCCTCGTTCTCAGGACGGAGTGGAGGGGTAGGTCTCTGTTTTTCCCCTATCTGCTGCTTTAAGCTGTTTTATCTTCCACCCTCTGTGCTGTTTTCTCATTTTAAGTCTATTTGCCCCCCTACAAACTTGCAATGTCGCCCCACTAACCCCTTCCTGCTCAATTCAGATACCAAACTCCTTCCTATTGTACTCGTGCGGCTGTGGAAAAAAACCCGCAGTCAGAGCGGACTTTTACCACTACAAGCTAGTTGTTGTGTCTTAATTCAGCACCTTCAGCAGCAAAACACTCCTACTTTAACACTAATAACAAAACAAAAAATATCCCACGTTGTCTATTTCGCTTTTTAAAACTCTATTGCAGGCCCTCGCCTACGGACACTCTTCATTCCATTAATGCCTTCAGGATTTTGCCGAATACTTCAGAACTTAAGTAGATGATACCCGCACTCTAATCCCCTCACCCAGGACAACTCCCAATTTCTGGAGTGACTAGAACGTGAAATCTCGGTAAGTTAGATTTGACTTTTTGCTTTCCCGAGTACCATGGCAGCAAGCCACCAACAGATCATACCAAGCACAAAAAAGACCAAGGGCGGGTTTACTGCTCCAAACTAAAAAAAAATTTTAAATCGTATCCGATATAACAGAATGCACAAACTTTTCTGCCGAACTGGCATCCTGATTCAGTAGCACTTACATCATGTAGTGCTTGATAAACGTTTTAGCTAATGCCATCTTGCGGTCTTACAAATCAACGCCATTGGGGCCTCAGCTTGGGCCACCCGAGGAACATGCAATTACTCTGGTTGAATGCACCTTGAGTCCTTGCAGGATCTTAAAGCCTTTGCTGATAAGCTTTTAGTACGCAGGAACTATCCACTGACTTAAGTCTTTTTAATGGTATCTGTCCCTTCCTATGTCCTCCTGGAACGATTAAAAGATGTGTATGGAGTTATTTTCCTTTTATTCTTTTTTGACCAAAAGAAGGCAACACCATCTCCAAATCTGAATGGATGTTGATATTACTTAGGCAGAAATTTAAAGGCAGGTCTGAGCTTCACTTTATCATCCATGAATTGGATATATGGATCTTTCATTGATAGGGCCTCATTTCTCCCCACTCTGCAGGCGTGAGTAACTACAATAAGGAAAACTACCCTTGGGGTTAGGAACCAGATGAGGTTGACTCCAAAGGTTCAAACGTTGGTTGAGATAATGCATGTAGGACCAGAGGCAAACTCAATACTGTGGTTTTTTTTCCTGAATTTTAGGTTTAATCCTAGTCAGGGCAGCAAAAAGCAAATGACTATTTGCGCTGCAGATGGGTTGAAACAGTCATATTTTGTATCTCCGCATGCTGAGCGAACACACCTCCCATACTTTGTAACATTTATCAGATGTGACAGACTTTCTGGATTAAGAAAATTGAATAACTTCTTGGAAACTTAATTTCTTTAACCTTTCAACCTATAAACCTGCTAACTAGAGGTTATAGGTTGTGGAGTGTTCTTCATATTGAAGTGGACCTTGGGTTAGTAACCCTGTCATCGTACAAATCATAAGAGGAGGCTTATTGCTAGGGACAATAGAGCAGAAACCATGGCCTTTTGGCCAGTGAGATTTACGATATTACATTGGCTCGTTCCACTTTGATCTTGACTACATACCCTCCAGACCATTGGAAATGGGGGAAAAACGTAAAGCAGTCCTTTGCTCCAATTTGTGCAGAGCATCTGTTGCCTCTGCCCCTTTTGAGGAAAACAAGCGTAAAACCTTCTGCATTTGTGTGTGTTTTCCAATCCATGGAGATCGATTGGGCTGACCCCATCTTTCTAAAATTTGGAACACTGCCGGATGAAGGCTCCATTTGCCTGTTTGAACTCTTGGCGACTTAGAAAGTCTGCTTGCACGTTCTGTTCTGCCGGTATAAAAAGGGCTGATGTAAAGTCTTTGCACATGTTGTTTTTGCGCCCACTCGAAGATTGGTTTTACTTCTTGCAGCAGTCCCAACGTTGTTCCACCTTGCTTCCTGATGTAAAGAACGGTTGACATGTTGTCGCTTTTATTATGATTGACTTGCCTTTTATTTGCTCTTTGAATATCTGAAGTTGCAGGAAGACAGCTCTTAGTTCTAGGATGTTGGAAGGTACCTCCTTCCCATCCCAGAAGCCTTGAGCAACTTTGTTTTTATTCTTGCCCCCATCCTTATACTGGATGCATCTGTGGTTACTACCTGTGTTTTTTGACAATCCAGCACGAAACCTTTGTCCAGGTTTTTTTCTGTCGAGCCACCAGGTAAGATCGTCCTTCAACCAAGTTGGCAATAAAATCTTCTGGACACTGATGTTGAGGAACTCGGCCTTGGCTATTAAATAATGCTGCAGAAATCGCATATGCCATCTCGACTACTGGAACAGCTGGATGGCTACAGCCATCAATCCTAGTACCTTGAGAATCCTTGATCGTCGTTGGACTTTTTATAAGGCCTTAAACTTCGAAACTTAGCTTTAACTGTTTCTTCTCAGTAAGTACTAAGATTTCTTTTTTGTTGTGAAATGTGCCCCGAAAAGCACAAGTCTTAACCGAGTTCAGTGACTTTCTCTTCGTGACTATCCAAACATACTCTCTAGGAAGTTAACACGGCTACTACATCTTTCTCTGCCTGATCTTGGTCTCTGCCACTACCAAAATATTGTCTGTAATGGAAAATATGTTCCTTTCTTCCGTATTTCCACTACCAAGGCCACTAAAACCTTGGTAATACCCGGACGACTGGGTCCACACTTGCTAGCCAGGACCCATACTTATTACTTTTATATTGAACTGAGGGACTCCATCTTGAATTTTTTGGTATGTTATGAATTGTTTAAGGTCCAAAACTGGCCTTAAACTTCCCTGACGCTTTTTGACCAGAAAAAGATTGAGTAAAAACCTTTCCTTATTCTTTCACAGGGACTTTTTTCATTGCTCCCATCTAAAAATCTGTGCAACATAATCCTGAATCAAGTCCCATTCTTCTGGAGACCTGATCCCTTTTTTGGGTCCAAAAAAATCTTGGGGAATGGGGGTCAGATGGTGGCAAATTGAGACTCCCCTCCGACTTGTGTCTCCTGGACCGGAGACTGGACAAAGGATTGA
Organism: Hymenochirus boettgeri; assembly: GCA_019447015.1. Lineage (NCBI taxonomy): Eukaryota > Metazoa > Chordata > Amphibia > Anura > Pipidae > Hymenochirus > Hymenochirus boettgeri. Next base: position 16,220 of record JAACNH010003590.1, read on the forward strand.
AGGTCTTTTGTTTGGAGCCTCCGAGTTCTGCTCGACGCTTCCTTTCCTGGCCTATAGTAGTCTTGATGACTGTTAGGTTTTATATATTCTCATAATCACTAGCCTAATAGCAGCCATTTTTCTCGACTCCATTTTGTTTTATATTATTGTCGTGTTTTGCGATGTTTTGTTTCCAAATATTCTTCTCATTGATAACACTTGAGCTTCCAGTGAGCTCAAGGTCTTTTGCCTCCTACATTTTGGGTGTCAGCTGACTCTATCTTCATATTCCAAGGTTTTAGTAGTCATCTGCAGACATGTGTCTGGCCTGCCCTTTTTCTGGCAAAGCTTTTTTTTTTCTGGTTTGATATATTCCCAATGTACGAAATGAATTAACCGAGAAACTGTGTTCTACCGCACCGGGCGTGTGTGTGATCCGTTCCCACGCGTTGAAGGTTCTAAGTGGGTCTGAAGACAGGCATCAGGGGTCCGGGGGAATAGTGAGGAATTTATTCTAACAATGACCAAAAGGACTATTTGCACCTTGCGAGAAATCTGTCCTCTGTCGCTTAAAACTTCTTTCCTGTGGTAGAAAATGCTCTTTCCCGAAAGCCTACTGATTAGTGAAGGTTAACTTTCCCCAAAAAGCAGATCTCGTGAAAGGAAGAAGGCAAGGCATAGATTATTTTTTGAGTGGGTGGTGTCTGCTGCCAGGTTTTAGCCACAGTGCCCTCCTGACAGCCACTGAAAGAACCCATTGCTCTGGCTGCTAAATGGACCAAGTCTCACTGACGCTTCGGAGAAAAAAATCAATCGCTAGTTTAAGATCGTAACTCTGTAAAGAGTTTACTGCGCTCTCAATATTTTTTATCCAACCTTCATGGATCTGCCAAGACAAAAGCTTTTCTTAATGAGAATTCAACCCTTTTATTGGGTCTCTGAACAGGGCTGCATCGTCCACAGGCAACATAATTTTTCTGGGTAACCTGGTTACGCCGCCATCCACCTTTGGAGCGGAGTCAAATGTTGGGCAAACTGACTCCTCATCGGGTACATTTTAAGATATTTACTTGATAGACAAATGTCCATCTGTTTATAAATAAATTATATAATAAATAATTTCTGAATCGAAGCATGAATGAAAAGGCATGGTATTTTTTCTTGATTGATGGAGACAATTTATCTGAGTCCAATTTTGTTTGGTTTCTGCTGTGGCTATGACATGATGTTTGTCACTGCTTTACCAGTGTTCAATAATATCTGGATCGAAGTTAGTTTCTACTCAACTTCTTCCTCATTCGTCTGGACAATAAGCCGAAGGATTTTCTGAAAATTTGAAAAATCAGCTCAGAATCACCCAAATCTAGTCGATCCCCTGTAGGAGTACAACCTTTCCTTCTTTCTTTCTCTTGCTGATTCCTGCATCGATTTTATAACAGCAGACTTATCAACTGCATAAGAGAATCCAGGGACTGTCCTTGGATTTCTGTCTCCAGCCTCTCCTTATCTTCATTTCGCCTCCTGTAGGTTTACTTGATTATCAACATTGAAAGGCTGTGGAGAGACAGAAAAACACGTCCAGCACCCAAGCTGCCTAACCACTGCTCTCTTCTACTTTACCCCTGCTTACCTAGACCCTTAGAAGGACCTTTACTGAGTGCTACCAGATCCATGCTTTAAAATAACAAAAAATATAGTTAAGCTGACTAAACAATTCCCAAAACAAAAGAGAATTAAAATAAAACTACATGGGGAGAAAAAGCGCTAGCCAGCGGTTAACAGCAGCAGGATCGATCTGGAGCAGTCTGCCACAACAGAAAACAGCCAAGTAGCAGCAACAGCACACACCAGATAGCAGGCAGACCGGAAGTCAAAAAAATTTGGGGGTGCAAACAAGATTTAGAGATGTTCGGGACCCGACCCCAACACCGAAAACTGCCAACCACGGGCTTGCACGGGGCTAGGAGGAGGCTGGGAAGCTAAAGGACGTCTCGCATGAGCAGAGGTGACGTCAAACGCAACTTCGGAATACGCACCCCACCATATTGGATGGGGCAGCCTTCCATATAGAGGGAACAGTCCTCCCAACCCGGTCACAGGAGCCTACCTTCCTCTGGCACAAGAATCTGTGACCGGAGGAGCTCTGAAGGAGAGCAGGAAGAGACTCCAACCCAGGCAGGGAAAACCGTGATGGCAGGTAGAGTTCAGACAACGGAAGAAAATGAACCCCGGAAGAAAATGAACACCTAGAGGGCACTCTTCCTGTATCAATTTTCAGCAATAGGAGGGGAGGAGTTCGTTTGGTGGCTTGCTGCCCTGGTGACTGGGGGAAATACTAATCCTCCATGCTAATAGCCTATTGGATGTGTGCAGTCAGCATTCCAACTGGGCCATTCAACTTAAACGTCCCTCTGCAAAGTCGTAATGAACTACAAACTTCCAAAGCCAAGGGCCAGTTCTCGGTCCTCCTTCTTTTGATCTATCGGCTGCCTTTGATACTGTGAACCACTCTCTTCTTTGAGATTCTATATTCTCTGGGTATCCAAAATCAAGCTGTGTGGCTGGTTGTTTTCTTATCTCTCTAAAGATCTTCTGTCTTTTTTTGCTAATAAGACTTATTCTATTGTCCAAGTGGGGGTCACTCAGGGCTCGGTTTTAGGACCCTTGCTGTTCCCCCTCTACAACTATTTCTTTGGAGAAATAATCATTTTTTTTTGGCTTTAATCATCACCATACGCTGATGATACCCTACGTATCTTCTCGTCTTGGTCCTTATGTTCCTGTGACATGCCTTGCTCCTCGCATTGGAGCTCCTCCTCTCCTCACTCGATGCCAGTGTGCATCCTTAAAACGCCAGAGAGACACAAACCAACACATCGCACATCAGTTGGGAAACCGCTGATCCTCGAGCCAGCTTGGAGCGGATTACTCGGATAATACGGACAGGTAGAGGGATGCCCAGGTACTGCGCCTTTTTGCATCGACCGCTTTTGGGATTTATGTATGGAGGTCCCAGACTGGCTTACAGGGATCGGCGGGTTTTCCTGAGGTGTGGTTCATGTGTCACCTTGGCGTTTTGTAATGATATGGAATGGGTGCAATATTTAGTGTAGAGTCGATGGGTTTATATATTGCTTGTGTAGGGGTGTTTCATGGTGGGGGGTGGGCCATCTGTCACTATTATTCGAAATGGGGTGTGAGTATTTTCAGGGGTCTGGATGGACACTGTTAGGGTTAAAACATGTGTCTCTGCCAATACGATTTTTGCTGTTTCTATGTAACGACCTCTAAGTGTGTCATATCCAAGATACTGTTAGTATTATGGGACAGCACCCGGGCAGTTATTCTCCTCTCAATCGGAGTGCAATCAATATTGTTAACTTTTAAATATAATATATATGTATCTTAATCTTTGAAATTCATTTATGTAAATTGTAATTATCCTGTATAAAATACTCTGCTTGTATACTCTGTATTTTATAATGTACAGCGCTGCATACCCAAGGTTGCGCACGTATAAATAACATATTAACATACATACTATATTTACTCGAGTATAAACCTTGGTTTTCAAGCTAAAAAAAATAGCCTTGAAAACCGAACCTCGTTTTCTGCTTGAGCAATTACTATCGGCTCTGACAGTGAGCTCGCTCCGCATCCTCTGCGGGCTGATGCTAACTCGGTGCGCGGAAGTGAGGCAGGCACAGAGTAGATGATGTCATCCCGCAGAGCTGGAGAGCTACAGAATCGGAGCAGAGATGGAGAGCTAAGAAATTGGGAGCGAGCGACATTCACGGTAGGAGACGGAAGTGCAACTTTGGGGGGGCTCTCGGAGGGGGGGGCACAACTAAGCATGCTGGGAGTTGTAGTTTCCAATACATGAAGTGCCAAGAAATTATGGTTACTGTAATGGGATTAATGTCCATTTAAAAAGTCACTAATGCCTCAACAATACAGATCCGAGGATGGTTATTTATTGTTAACAAAAGATTGCCTTCGTGAGTCTGTATTATTGAGGTTTAAGTTGCCCTTTAAGATGGCAGCCAGAATTCCCATACATTAGCCATATTGGATTGGCTGTTATAGGGACTAACTGTATGGAAAACTCTGGCTGTCCATTAAAAGGCAACGAAAGCCTCAAGACAATACAGAATCAGAAGGCAGTAGTGGTCAAATTCTATCTCCTCATTTTATACTTTGAGTCAATCACTTTTACTCCTTTTTTCAGAGTAAAAATAGGACTCGGTGTACTCTATACGGGTAATATACTTAAATGTATCAGGACTTTCATCATATCACATCTTATTTTTAAAGAAATGCAGGAACCCTTCCCAGCTATTTCGTTGTGTTCTGACCTTTTTCAATCTCATGCATTGCCCAACTTTGGTCCGTTGTTGTTTCCATTCTGGTCAATTTTTTCGGATTTCAATTCAAGGTTATGGGAACACAGAAAAAAAGAAAACCTTGACCAATACTGACACATGCACTACTAATGACTGGGTACACATGGGCGACTATGTCACTGACCGAGTGCTCGGCGACGAGAGAGTGATCGCCGGACAGATGTCGTTGGCCGAGCCGAATGTGCAAACGATTTCGATCGTGTGGTACCATAGGGAAACTGCGATGATCGATTCAGAATTTAGCAGACACGTCCGAGTAGTTCGTTCGTCCGGATCTGTGGGCGATCAAGGTCGTGTGGCAGGTGCCCCACCACCAGCAGATATTTTCGGGCAACCGACCGGAAAGTGCCCGTGAATTGGCCTGGTTGGCTTGAAAAGAATCTGCTGGTGTGTACACAAGCCTTATGCATTTTACCCACAGATTTAGGTTAAAGAGAAAAAGCTAATCGCAGACAAAAACTGGATCAAGTGGACACAAATGCAAGCGTCCGGTGGAAGACTGATGCAATGTGGATACCTTAACCTAAGTTACAGAACAGTTAAAGCACTCCTACCATTTCCCATCAGACACTAAGGAAAAAAATTGATACTGTAACATTATGGGCTGCGAGTTCTAAAAGATGGCCGATGTGCGACCAAGAAGGCTAGTGCAATGAAGACAGGTAGATTTCGAAACTTTATCGTTTGCTAGATATATCAATGAAAGGGAACAGAATGATTGTTATACTGTTCCTGGTAGGCTGTCAGCAAATGCAATAAACTACAGGTGTTGATAGGGAAGAAATGTCAGTTTTTTTAAAGTCTGCGAGTGTAATAGTGAGGTTAGAGGGCTTGGCTACAGGTGCTGTTCACAAGCTCTTGAAGGGCAATCTATTAGTGGAAATGAACTTTTTTCTTTCTTTTCCATGTGTTCTATGATCCTCACAACCCCCAGAGTGTTTCACTTTTTCAGAGTCATCTCTGTTTCCGGATAAACAGTTTATGAAGAAGCGTGATTGACATTCCTCTACTCCTTACTTGGACTGTCAATCAAATCCCCTGGGACTGTGACGTGATCCCCCCTCCTGGCTGTAATAAACAATAGAGATAACAGCATTAGAAGGGGAAGAGAGGTAAGCTTTCAGGGTAGATTTTAAGGCTGCACTGGACCCCCCTTCTGATAGACTTCACTGAGTGATGATGGGTCACAAAGGAAGAGAGATTGTAAACTGTATGTTCTCCTTCTTCTTCCGTGCTCCAGGACAGCTTGCTTTCTCTATTGGCCACTGTGCTGGGTGTGTTTTCAGGATGTTGAACTACTGCAATGATAAGCTTGTTTGGTTAGCCGAAAGTTGAGACAAATTGGGGAAGGAGGTATAGAAGGGGGGAGGGGGGGGGGGGAGTGCCTGCACAAAGATGTGGCACAGGTTAAACTAGAGTCACTGACATGATAGGAAATTAAGGCAGCACAGCGTTCCATGACTAACTTTGCAAAGATGGCAATGTGTTTTTTTTCATATAGATGCCCATTTATTACTACAGGGCTACTGATGTTTGTTGTACTGGCAATGCTACATGGAAGCCTTCTTAGTTGCAGACTTACTCTTATGTGTGTACTCCAATGGCAACTGTTTATAGAGTAATATCAACCATTGGGTTTGTTTTGGGAAGAAAAGCTTAAATTTTGAAAAAAAAAAAGGTCGGTAAATTCTAATTTAAGCCCTCTGAGAGCACACCAACTTGAGGTAAGAGAGGGACATTTCCAATGTGTAAGTATTTTTGCGTCTCCAGGAGACTATGGATTAATTACTTGGACGACTGTAGTTTTCCTCAAGTTGCCGAAGCAACTTGATTTCGCTCGCACAAAAGAGGGTAATACTGATGGTTAACTGAATGTATATGGGATCCTCATTACTTACAGCAAGATATGCCTGAGAGCATAAACATCTATTTCACATTTACAGTGCCATCTCAATTCTAATTTGAATTAATAAATATATCATATATGGAATCTATTCTAATGCATGCAGGAAATAGTTTACAATTTTACAGTTTTCATTTTGAAACTATATAACAGAGTGTATGTTCATGGTTTAATAGTAAGGTGTCTATAATTAAAAAAACAAACCAAAAGTGTAAAATTGGAATCATTCAGTAAAATGCAGTGCCGTGCTATACTTTAAGTACGTGTCGTCTCTTCTTTACATTGTATATTGCGCAGAGGAAACAGGTGCTGAGAAAATGACTGGATATTTCAGGTCTGGAAAACTGTGTGTCGAGCTACCAGCTGACAGGATGTAGAAGCACGCGTGTGTACATGTATGAAGGAGAAAAACATATTGTCACGATAAGAATCAAACTAATTAAAAGATTGATGAATCACAATATATTATGCATATTTATTTCCACCCCCAAAAAAAACTTTTGGTCTAGCGTAATTGCCTCCCAGAACCTCACGAGGTAAAGTAATGTCAAGCCCTTGTTCACTCTAGCTGCCTATCTGCCTAGCTTCGTGCCTTTTCTAGTCTGAAAGCTGACATGAAAGGGGAGGGGGGGCCAGACTGTCTGTGATTGGGCTCTTCTGCTCTCTCAAACGCAAGGATACCATTTCTCTGTTATCAGCCAGGAAACATTTAGCCAGCTATGTCACTGTTTCGTGTTATATAATGGACTACAGTCTATCTTCACGATGTAATTAAAATACAAACACTATAGAAAATAAAAAACATATGCAAAACCAAAAACTGGACCTGCTAAAATGCAGCATGCACTCAGAAATGACACAATTGGTATGCAATTACTACGGTAAATGTCTAGAGGTGATTCTGGATTGTTCCTCTATATCCACCTTTAGAAACACCATTCGTATAATTCCAAAGTTAAGAAGTCTGGTATTCAAGCAAGAGGAGGTCGGTAGAGGGAGGAAATGGTTATTCTTTGAATCAATTAGAATCAAGTTTACGGCCATAACATCTTGCTCATTAAATCGTTAGAAATGGGTGAGGGTTTGGGAGTTTAAGGTAGGTACAAGTCCTCTATGAGTGTCACAATAGGGAGATTGCGGGTATTCAATAAAAGTTCTTACGTTTACAAAAATGTTCGCTTCAATGATTACATAAGTTTGATTGGTGGGCAGCAGATTCGTCACCATTTTAAAGCGATTACGCAATATTGAATCCCCTGCGAGTTTCTAGTTAGTCAGGTATATCTTTCACTCTCGGGCCGGTTAAATCCCTCCTCTCTTCTGCGGCATCCACCGTTACTTTTTGCAGTCCTTTTGGCTAGGATAAGTATTGAGGATGATATATATCAGCATACGTAAGAAACTACTAGTATTAATTCGGTTTTGACACAAGAAGAAGAAATATAGAAGGAAGCAGCAATGCAAATGGATTTAAAGGATAAGAGAAGGGATTTTGAGAGGGAGAAACGAGAATGTGCTGTTTAATCGGAAGCAATAAGTGATGTGTGTTGGACAACGAAATTTAAATTTTTAAAACTGGTTTCAGTAAAAGACTATTCAGAGGGCAGTACACACCAGATAAGTTGTGACAGCTTCCAACATTATTTGAGCCCCAAACAGCATGGGGGGCTCAGTTGGTTATCACTGATGTATTGGCTGAGCGCTGAAGTCCTGAGTTAATTCCACAATTGGAACATCTGCAAGGCGTTTGAATGTTCTCCGAGTGCTTGCGTAGGGTACCCCACATCATAAAGACAATTGCAGGCTGTAGTGTCAATAAAAATATTGCGTAGTATGGTAAGCGGCATCGGGCAGGGCCCTGAACTCTGATTTGATGTGAAGCTACAGAATTGAAAGTTCTACGGAGATTGGTGGCGCTCTAAATGAAATCCAAAAATATTAATACAGTTCTGGATAACGTTCCGTTGGATCTCTTTCCACCACACAACTCTGAGAGCTCCCCGCGGGTTTTCTATTTTTTCAGCCAATAAGCAAATAGACCAGCCCATTACTCCAACCATCCCTACTCTGACAATATCGCTCTCAGGGGGACGATGCCAGTGGGTGGGAAGTGGAAGTCCAAGCAGTCACTGGAAGGAAGGCTTTCCATGAGCTTCTTATGGAATTGAATACACTTTGTATCAGGTCTAAAAAGACATGAAAAAAAGAACATCAGTAAGTTTCTCAATTTATCACTAGTAATAAGCTTTTGGTCATGAGCGTGTTATTAGTGAGGAGTTCAACAAGTTCTTTAGCCTATCGTAGATCTAATGACTGTGGGAATACAAACCCTCGTTTTCAAAGTTATAGTGATTATAAAAATGTGATAATTATTAAAGCTAAAAGCGCAATGCACTCTGAAAATAAATATAAGGCTTGGGGACACACTGGAGATTTTTCAATAATCGGTCCGTTGGGCCAAAAAAATCTGTGTCTGCACTTTCATCCACCTCCGCGGATCGGAATGTCGGTAAATCACAGGCGATCATGGTGGTATAGTATGGGACTGCCGCGCGAGACGGTCTCGTCCCACTACGCCGTGACAGGAAATCAGGACATTTGTCCGGCACCGAAGCCGCCGTCCGCTCGGCACAAATAGTACCCTCGAATACCAAGCTTAATATATAAATGTAGTTTAGTTACAAGCCAGTTTTTTTAAATATCAAGATGCATGAAAGCATTGGCCACAGACAAAGTTGTAATTATAAAAGAACTTTACTGGACACAGATCTATGGTCAATAAAAAAAAAACTTGAAAAAATAGGAAAAACATAAAAAATGATTGCTCATGGCAATGCTAGGGGCAGTCGGCACAAACTTGCAGGATCATTGGATCCCAAGGGAAAGACAAGTCGCAGTAGAACTAACTTAACCCCCTCACAAAAAAAAAGCGCGTGTCCTCCATTTGATGGGGAGGCACTATTAATTCCGCCCGATTCCCACCATCGGTTTTTACCCCGTAACGTAGAGGATTTGATGGCGAGGGGGGGGGACCTCCCCTGGGTTTCAAGTTCATTCCTGCTAGTAAGAAAAACCATGTAAAATACTTAACTATAGTATTGGAATGGAAAAATAGCATTCCTTGTGGTTCAGGAGTAAGGTACTGAACGCGCTCTCCATTCAGATAACAGTTGTTTACATACTGTGCAGATTGCTAAGGTAAGACGTGAGGGACAATGAGTTAATATAGGATTTGTGAAATGATCGAAGAAGATCCATTAAACAAATAGAAAGTAGTTCAGAAACACACAATTCAAAGGCACAGATCAGAAAGAATCACCTAAGTATTAAGCTCTTTTCCAAATGGGAAAAAAAAACCCAAAACATCAATCTGGGGGAGAAGAAAGGATAGGGGGGTGGTACAACTAGTGATCTCTCCTACGTGGAGAAAAATGAGCGAAAAGTTCAGCCCTGTACATTGTTTTTGTTGATGGGTGAGCAGTTTATAGTGGCATTGGGCATTTAATTTCAGAGGTTAGTGGCATTGGATTGAGTGACAGAGTTTGTTACATAGAGATTAGTGGCATTGGGGTTAGTAACAGAGTGTAGTGGCATGGGGTATAAGTGGCCAAAGTTAGGAGCAGTGGGTGTTTTAGTATATTAGGTTCTCTTAACAGAGTTAAGTGACAGAGTTTAGTGGGGATAGGGGTGAGTGACAAAAGTTGAGTGACATTGGGTTTAGTGACATCGGGGTTGAATGACAAGAGTTTTGTAGTAGGTGAACATTAGTGGGGTTTAGTTACATTAGGTTTGTGTAACAATTAAGTGACAGGGTTTAGTTTCATAGGGTTAGTGACAAGAGTTTAGTAGACATTGGGTGAGTGAGTGAGTGTTAAATAGAAGGATACTGACTTGGAGTTTAGTGACATTGATTTTGTGACAGAGTCTAAGTGACGAGTTTAAGTGGGCATGAGGTTAGTGACGACACGTTCGTGGGACTTAGGGTTGAGGACCACTGGTTGATTGAGTTTTGTTACAAGAGATTACTGCAATTGGGTTTAGTGACAGAGTGGAGTGGGGCATTAGGGTGAGTGACCAAATTAGTGGCATTGAGGTGGTAGAAGACATTCAGTTTTGTGACAGTTAATGACAGTTAGTGGCATTGGGGTTTAAGTGAAATCAGGGGGATTCAAATAAAAGTCTTGTAATTGAAAGATATGTGGCGGAAGGTTGCCTAACGCAATCAGATATTATTAACATTTGAATGGTAACGAATCTATTGGGTCTGGGGAAATTTAGCACAAGTTTAACGATAAATTGAGGGAGAATTCAATATGGCCAGATCCGTCCTAAACCCATATTAATCCGGATGAAATTATTGGGTAACATGGTTTTTAGAGGCAGGCTCCCATTTTCAAATGTTTTTGAGAAATGCGCTGTGCTAACGATCCAAAACCCTACCGTTAAGTTTGAGCTACGAACTTGATGAGGGCTTAAAGTCAGCGCTACGACAGTTGTAGCGGGTAAAGTAGGCGGCTACTTACTTAACCAGATCTCCACAAGTTGCAATACAGGAACATCATCGCGTTTACCACAGGTAGTGTATCGCGGGATCGGGCTGAGCAAGGTTAAGTGTTGAATGGGACATTAGTATTGAACTCCCCGAAGAGAACTTATTAGTTAAATAAATTGATGACCAGATTGGTTTAGAGTGACAGGTATTTAGGTGAATCCGCCATGAACTAGTACACAACACTTGGTAGAATTCAGTGCGTGCACGCCAAAGGCAACTGGTACTTGAACAAAATTATAATGAAAAGAGGTGTACAATAGGTCGAGCCCAAAGAAAAAGTGAGAGGAAATCGAAAAATCAAAATTGATATAATAAAAAGATTTCTAAGGGACAAAAAGTTAAAAATGCATAGAGAAAGGACCGAAATGGGACGAGCGTGAAGTAGAGAGAAAAAGAAAAAAGAAGAGCGCGAAAGAACAAGGAAATTATAAAATTGATGTGAATTAAGAGAGAAGAGGGATAAGTGAACAAGGGTGAGCCCACGGTAAGAGAATAGATGATCTTGTGGGTGAAAAGTTGATGGGTTGAGTATGTGATGCTTATGGGATTTTATTTAAGATGTGTTGGAGTGTGTGGAAATGGTAAAGAGAGGAGGATATAGAGTGTAACGGTTACGGTCGAGGAATTTAAAGGGTAGTGAAAAAGGGGTCGTATAGTTATTTATATAATAGAGGTGGAATGGGGGCTGGTAGTAGCCACTGGTTTAGGCAGAAGGAATAAAGGGAATTTGGACTTGTAGGTGTGGTGTACGAAGATGAGGACATAGGGGGGGTCCTAAGTGCGTAGGAGGTTGTGGACCAAAGGGAGTGAAGACGGTAGTCAGTAGGTACGGAAAATTTGACAGGTTTAGGGAAGGGACCCAGTCTAGCGTGGGTGTGTTGGGATCTGGTTCAAGTGGTGTGTCGGGAAACAATAGGGAAGTGGTAGTAGAAGTATGGATTTCTTCAACCAATATTACAGTAAAATTTTCGTCGGATACAGCATTAAAAGACCCTGATGAAGGGGAATTGTTGTCGACCAAACAGGACGTTTCACTACTAAATACGAGCCATACAACTACTTCT
>JAACNH010003591.1:0-28118 GCA_019447015.1 Hymenochirus boettgeri
CCCTCCCCCCTCCTCCATGTCTCAACTCTGGCTAACCAACAAACTTACCATGTGCAGTAGGAGTTAAAAGTTCAACATCCTGAAAAACACACACACACACACACACACAGTGGCCAATAGAAAGCAAGCTGTCCTGGAGACATGGATCTCTCATTGTCCTGCTAAAGATCTTTCTCTTTGTGACCCATCATCAATCAATGAAAGCTATCAAGAAGGGGGGTCAAGTGCAGCCTTATCTCTGCCATCAAATCTACCTTTCTCCCCCTGCTAATGCTTTTATCACTATGTTTATTACAGATCAGGGAGGAGAGAGTGACTTGAACAGGGAAGAGGATCACGTCACAGAGATTTGATTGACTGCACAAGTAGGAGTAGAGGAATGCAATCACATATTCTTCTAACTTGTGTATCTCAGGACAGAGAGGGAATCTGAAAAATGTAAAGACACTCTGGGGGTTGGGGGGAATTATAGAGCACATGGAAAGAAAGAAAAAAAGTAAATTTTCCCACTATAGATGCCCTTTAAAGAATAACTATGGTCTCAATACAAGTCATTTTTAAAAAAATCACATCCCTACCTTTAAAATGATTCCAGGATCTTTTAGCTACACTCTATGCAATCCTACAGCAGCATTAAGGGTGTTTTAAAGCTAGCACTGTAAGCTGTAACATCACCATCACACACCCCTCCCCCCCATGCCTTAGGCACAAGCATGTCCAGCCGTATGGCTCTGTGCTAAATTAATCTCTGATAGGATTTTTTTTTTAGTATATAACAGACTTAGCTGTAGCAAACAGTGCCACACAGAAATGGCTAGAGCTAGCAAGATATTTTATTGTATAAAGAGGGGTATAGATTCAAGGGAGAAAAATATTATTCTTCCTTTCACAACCATAAGTGTAATTTAACCTCCCAAAGATTTTTTACCATTTATTTCACTTTCCTAGTGTAAAGCAATATGAGAGCTCCCACCTATTCCAACTATTCCAACCTATTCAAAGGGTTAATAAAACATCTGACTTTAGACCATTTGTAGAAGTATAGCAAACTCTCCATCTGCATGTAGTGCAGACTGTGGATATATATATATATATATATATATATATATATATATATATATATATAAATAAATAAAATCTTCCCTCCAAAAGTATAGTATACACCTTTCAGGGAGGGGATAAACACACCCTCTAGGAATTCCCCGATTCAGGATAAGGTATGAATATTAGTCAATGGAATGGCAATTTGTTCTCCATTTTTTACCATCAAACAGGAAGATCAAAGCTAAGTGGAAGGACTGTAAATTGGCTACCATCTTGGACTATTATTTTGGTCTATAGTGAAATATAGTATATATGCTTAAGTGAACTATTCCTTTAATGAATTTTCAGGATTTTTATAAGTTAGGGGTGTGTATAACATATTTAGCAGGTCATTTCGCTGTCTCAAAATGTGGTGGCAGCCTATCGTTAGGTATTAAGACATATTTTGTGTGTGCTGTGTTATATGTTATTTCAAATGAAAAAAGTAGGTTTGTCCAGTTTTTAGTTTGTTCCAAGAGGTAATCCCATTTTATTAGTGCAGAAATAAACACAAAACGTTTCAGCTGTTATGGGCAATTTAAAAAAAAAGGGCAATTTCCAGTAATGGCCAATTAAAAAAAAGTGACCACTTTTTTGTTTAAAGAAAAGTCATGCTTACAGTACATTTTTTTGTTAGTAATTTTTATATAGTGAATAATGCCCCTGCTATGTAAACTATGAAAATATAAGAAGTAAGAAGTTACAGGTCATGTACTCAACATGTTGATTAGTTTAAATTAAATGTAAATACCAGTAAGTACCCCACATTATTTGTTATCACTAACAAAGCACAGTGAAACATGTGGTACTGAGTACATCCCTTTGAATCTGAATAGCTCAGCACCATTTATATTTTACAGTATATTCCAACTCTTGTGTGCCATAAGACCAATAACATTTATATACACAAAATGTTATCTTGTATTGGGCACCAATTACTACGTTAATAAAAAAGCAATAGCAATGAAAATAGTCACCACTGCTCTTTATTTGAATAACATCATTTACAAACTTATACAAGCCACACCTAAGTCTCTCCTCCCAAGCTGCACCATAATGAAAGGTTTTCTTTAGCTGATTTCGTATCTAAAGTTAACATGGTCACTGAAAGTGAACTCTGAAACCCACAGTGTCGAGTTTGCTTTCCAGAAGTTGTTACTATGGGCACAAGTTATTGAAATAAACAGAAGAAAAAGGAGATTAGGACGTTAAGATAATTGCAGTGTTACACTAGAAATATCAGTAAAACATAAACTCATTTAGAAATAGGAGTGTTTTGACTGGAGTTTTATTCAGAGGCCAGAAAACATTAATGTTTCAATCCAAATGTTCTCTTGAAACCACTTTTAATTCCTGGAAGTCTATTATAAAAAAAACAGTGGTTAGGGAATAGGAAAACTCTTTAACAATCAGCATCTAGTTCTGGAATATAATTGTCAACTATCCAGATAAATAGAAAAAGCAATAGTGAAAAATAAACACAATTTAGATTATTAACAGGGTCTCAGAATTATTAATATGCAGTGACAATGATAGTCATCATAATATTTTGCAGTTCATTATAACAGCAAATTAAAAGAAAAAGTAAGTATTGTACACATGCGGTATACCCAAACCATGAACATCTGTATTTAAAGTACAGCACAGAACCATTCAGTGAGATCATTATATTTGTGAGATACAAATGTCACTCTTCCTCCTTCATAGTTTGCAGTACCTGACTGGCTAAAACAAAAAGTTTTGTTTCTTTTGTATCCTTGACATTCTTATGTCACAAACTGCTGTCCTATAACTGTAATATATTCTCATGTTATAAATGTTTATGGCTGGAATAAAGGTGGATGTGATGTAAAATTCTTGCAAATTAATGATATTTGGAGAGAGATGCTGAAAAACTGCTTGTAATTTAATATTGAAATTTTTTTGTCTTGTCTGTGCTGAACTGGATAGCTCATATTCTGGATTGCTAGAGAATGGCTGTAAATTGAGGCAGGTTATTTATAGAAAGACAGGAAAGAGAAGGCTGTTTGGCAAGCTGCATTTCATGGGTCATCTTTGCTACTTAAAAGTGAATAAAAGGACACAAGAGAGCAGTGACCCAATACATTTTGCTGTGTTATAGCATCTGATGCAACACTAAGGCTTCCCCTTTGGCACTACATTTGTCAATACAAGATACTTTTGTAAAGAGCAATTAATATACACATTCTTCTCAATTTTGCAGAAGCCCCAAAAAATAGCATTACCAGAAACCCCCACGTGCATGTTAAAATACCATGGAACATGTGTTATTATAATATTACCACATACAGTTTATCTTTCATTGGGAAAACACGGCATTTAAAGGGGCTGATGCAATAAGAAATGCAAAATTTTGCTCATGCTATTCATTTTAAGCAACCAATCACATTATTTTTTATTAGATTACTGTAGTTCAATAACATTTGATTGTTTGTTAAAGATAAATAGCAAAATTTTTATTATATCAGCCCCAAAGTGTCAATATATCTAAGTATGTTTTCCAGTGAGGTAGGATAAGACTTTTCTAGGTTGCTAGCAGAAAGCTGTCAATGATCCACACACCACTTATTCCATTGTGCACCCTGGAGAGATAGTCATGTATGGGACAGCTCACCACTCTCAATAGTGGCCACGCAGGGAGATTTTCTAACCTTCCTAAAAATAAAAACAAAACAAATGCAAATGGACGCTCCAAAGTTACTTTTGAAAAATGAATATTCATTTTATTCACCCATTCGTGAGATATCCATCCAGCAACGTTTCGGGTGGATAAATTGTGGAGGTCCCCCCAAAACGTTGTTGGAGGGATATCTCACGAATGGGTAAATAAAAGGAATATTCAGTTTTCAAAAGGAACTTTGGAGCATTCATTTACATTTGTTTTTTGGTACATATGTTATGGGCTGAGGCGCTGTACAGCCAGCGTTGGGACGACTCTTGAAGGAGTGTAGTTCAACAACCTGTGAGTGTTTAATCCTAGGAAAAGCACCATCTAATTAAAAAGTTACAGAGAACACAGATTTCACAAAAACTGTACATCATAGGTTCACTTGAAAATAATTGATTATTCATTAATTCCAATATAGATTGGCTGAGACATTGCATCTCAGTGAATTACTGATGCCGCTGTATGCACCAATAGGTTCATCTTTTGTTTAAAAAATATTAGTGGAGCTTGAAGTCTGCAATTTGGGGTCTTGTATGCTCTGACGAACTTTCCATCCTCTGAATGTTTGTGTTGTGCTTCCCACTCACAGCATAGGAGGCAGTGCACATTGATTGTTTACACTGTCATGTTCTAATTGTATTATAAGACATCTGTGCATGTTTGTTTCCAGTTACAGCTCTGTGGAATATATTAGCAAAACTCTTTCTAAGAATAGCCTAATAATCGGAAACACTTGTGACCTTGACACCAAAGCTATTTTTAGATGGAAAATAAACTTGAAATTTGAGGAAGGACAGGGAAATTCTAGGACCCTCCACATTTACTGTATATATTTTATTTTATTATATAGAGCTGTCAACAGTTTGTGCTTATCAACAAAACACTGTTTACTGTATATAATAAATAAATGTATATAAAATATGTGTGTGTATAAATATTTAGAAATAAAGTCAGTTCAACCTTTGCCTAGAAAATATTTCCTGTCATGGAAATCATAAAATAATAAAACAATTGTAAGTGAAAAAACACTGTTCAATGGAAGATTTGCTGCTGTTGTATGTGGTATTTGTTCTTTTGTGTAATTGATGTACTTTGGCATTGAATGTTACCTTTCCACTGAGTTTCCATAAGAAAGTAAAAATATAATGCAAAATCCAGTAGCAGACACGATGAAAAATAAATCTTCATTTTAAAGGAAAATAAATCCATCAATAAAAAGTCTTAGATTAGCATATGATCTAGTAAACATACATGTGACCAGGTCCTGACCTTCAGGTTTAGACTTTCCTACTGTACAATTTGTACCCTATACAGGTGAAACTTCAGCTATGGATCCTGCAATATATATTCATTATTAATTATCTAAAGAGTTATATAAGAATTATATATTGATTTATAAGAAGAAAAAAAAATCACCAAAATCAGATATCTGCAACATGGTTTCTGAAATTCATATCTATTTATTTGCTGTAACAATCTGTGGAAGAAGAAAGGAGTATATAATTACACACACATTTATTTTGCTTAAAGGCAGTTGGTCTACGTGGAAGAGCAGCAGAAGGGGCAGGAAACGATGTCTAGTAAGTACATTTAGGAGATGATTTTGCTCCCCTGGTAGTTATTCCCTTTCTGTGTGGAATTCTTCTACATGTAGAATCTTTACTTTTAAATAAGAACATAATAGAAATAAATAAGTAAGTCTGGGGTTTTAGACCAGAATAAAATATACATATAATAAAATGAGCTATTCATGCTGGCTGGTAAATAAACTGAAGCTTTCAAAGTTTTATCAGGAACTTCTATATTGGTGTAGAGACATCTGTATAGAGAATATTCTGGGGTCGTGGGCATGGCTCTTTGAAGGCTACATGGGCTGTGAGTTATACTGGCAATAACATAGAAGCCTGCATAGTTAGAGTATCTATTAATTACATGACCTAAATGCAACTTACTAAAGAAGAAACTTATTATGTATAATTGTTCTGGGAAGAAAAGCTTTCATATTAGGATTTTAAAATAATACGTTTAGTTCTTTAAAGTAGAACATCATTTTTTTAAACCTTTAAAATGAAAGATTTCTTCTCCAGAATGCTTATGTAGTGTAAGAATCTATTCCAGAAAGTTGCAAATATGTACATGTAAGAATTGGGTTCTATAACGAAGAAGGCTTCCATGTTCTTGTTAGTACATGTCTCTGTCCATGAAGACTTCAAAGATCATTGTGAGTATGTGCACTTATTAACCATGCCCCCTGACCCCAGTATTTAGTATATCTATGCACAGAGTATTTTCTATACGGATGTCTCCACACCGATATGAAAGCCCCTTCAGTATATTTTCCTGCCAGCACAAAAAAGAGCTTACAAGGAACAAAATCAAATAGCTGATTTTACTGCTTTTATTGTTTACATTCTGTTCCTAAGCAGAGATGGCCAGAACTAGTAAGATCTATTCCATTTTTAGATTTACAAATCTTGGGAAGATCCAGAGGATCCGAAAATCTGAAAATGGAACGTATTTTCAGGACTTCGGAGTGCATTTTCAATGAAAGTAACCTCAAACGTTTGATAATCCTTGAGGACTATTGAAGGTTCTGCATTCTAAAATGCTCTGCTTTTAGAAAGACAGAGTAAATGAGGTTGTTGCAGGATCAAATCCCCATACTTTTATTTTTTACTAGTAATTTAATATTCTTTTTCTTACATCCATGCTGTCTAAAAAATAAATTGCAAAATAAATTGCAAATTGATAGTTTTTCTTTTTTGTATGAAAAGCGGGTCTATTTTGGGTCTGTTTTCTTATTTCTATTCTAATTTTGCTGCTTTAAAATGTACTTATACTCCCCTCCCAATATTACCAAGTGGGTTATAACAAGTGTGGAATTTCATCATTTAGGCATTTATCATAGTGGTGCTCCATTTTGTATAATGATTATGGGATCTTATCCTTATTACCTACTGGTAAATTTCATAAATCATCCAGCAGGGAGAGGTGAGACACAGCTTGTTGTATCTTTGTGAATGTGTTATGCCAACAAAACATTTTCATGGTGCTTTATCCCACCTCAAGTGAGACAAGGCAAGTTTTGATCTTGCCTAAGACCTTTACCAAGCCATAATTATGGTTTAACAAAGGTCTAAGGCTTGACAAAGGTCCTAGATATGGACCAAAATGTTGCCTTTTCTCACTTGAGGTGCAAAAGCACTATGTAAAAATTCCAGACATGCAGTGGTGTTTTTTTTAACTTTATTTACTGTAATCTTATCAATAGTACCCAGGTATTTAAAATGAATTAATAGCAAGTGTGATATATCCTAATTTTCTACCGAAATTACCATTCTCCTTCTTGATTCATGCTTGTTTTTATTCCCTCTCAGCATTTAAACACAGCCAGGGTTATTCAATAAAAGTTCTTATAGTTTAAAATGGTGCAAATTTCGCCCCAACCAATCAGATATTATTTTACATTTTAAAGCTAACATTGGGGCAAAATTAGCACCATTTTAAACGATAAGAACTTTTATTGAATAACCCTGAGCGTATCTGGCACAACAAAAAGATATGATGTGTGAATTAAGGGAAGAGTCTTAATACTTTCAGTCGCAAAGATAGAGGCCTGTGGAATTTACAGGTTTAAGAGAAAATTAAGTTCATAAAATCTAAAATTTCTAGATATGTGAGAACTTAAAGGGTCACTATACTCACTGAAACAACTTTACTTTTTCTGAAACTACAATTTGAGACAAGTAAAATGGTGGTACTCACATATTTAAAAATCAACCTAAAAACCTTGCCTCGGCTTATACTCGAGTTAATACTAAACTTACCTTCATTCCGCGAGTCAGGAAGGAAAGCCGGCAGTTCCCAGTAGTTCTTCACGGGTGCGCGATGATGTCATTGCGCAGCCGCGAAGCAGTACTGGGAACTGCCGGCTCTGCACAGAGCGAGCGGCAGCCGGCAGAGACATGAAGACTGAAGATGAAGGCCAGGTACGGTAAATGAGCTGGGGGGACAGTATGCCATACAGTAACCCCCAATACCTTTCTACTATAGGTGGTTGGAAACTACAACTCCCAGCAACTAAAGCATGCTGGGAGTTGTAGTTTCCAAACATCTACAGTGGAAAGGTATTAGGGGGGGTAATTTATATATATATATAAATAGCTTATAGCTTATAGCTTATATATATATTTATAGCTTATACTCGAGTCAATCATGGGTTTCTGATTTTTGGGGAAAAAATGGGTACCTCGGCTTATACTCGAGTCGGCTTATACTCGAGTATATACGGTACTCCTAATTCCCCCCACCCTCCCTTACTCACTGCCTTCTTTTAGTGTCTGCAACACTTGTGTGTTCTGCACAGCCTCACCATGGACACTGCTCTGCTTATACATCTCCCCCGCCCTCCCCCCTGCTGTCTTTTCTCTGCTGATTTGGTTACATTTCTGCTTCTGGAGTGACAGGTCTGTAAATTCTGTGATTAAAATGATGATTTCTCAGAATTTTTCAGAATCTATTGCTCAGATTTAAAATCTGAAAAAAGTTTTGGAGGAGTGGAATCTTGCTGTATCTAAAGGTACTATTTTTGAAAATTCAAATTTTTAATGTTAAGATACCCTTTAAATATATACAATACAGGGCACAGAGGGATCATTTTGACACAAGCAGACAGTCTGTCCTTAGGCTTACTTTGGTTTAAATGTAATGATGATATATTCTATAAAAAGGCTTTGATCTATACCATCTCAGAGATCAGTGACCAAGCCTAAATAGTGGTGCTGTCCATGGCTAGTTTACATTGGGGTTTGCTTTGCTTTATCTATGTATGATAACTTTAGGTAAGTTTATAAAGATAAATCTCAAAATGCATAACTGTTAATTCTTCCCACTAGTTTATTTTAGTGTATTGTGCTGCCTTCATATCTCTACTATTAAAAACTATTTATAGTATTATAGAAAAATAGTTTGTACCTCATCTATCATGGTGACCCATTGTCTGGGTATCAGTTCAGGGTGCACCTGAACTAATACAATCTTATAGCCTGTATGGTCTTTAAAGGCAGAGATTTTTCTACATCAGTGCTGCCCAATAAGTAGGTTTATAGATTTGAATGCAGGCAACATTTTAAATATGAAATGAAATATACATTTAATTCAATAAGAGTATTTATATACAAAATTATATTTTAGCATACTTTATTGCATTTATGTTTATTGATGCTTTAAAGGGCCTCTATAGTGAAAAAAACACATTGTCCCATTGCAAAGTTAAATTCATGTACTCTGTGCTGCCTTAATCTTATCTCTGTCAGTGACCATGGTGTCAGATCTCTGTGTAGCACTCCCCCCTTCCCCCTCCCCTCTGTTACCTCATGTCTCAACTCTGGCTAACAGACAAGCTTATCATGTGCAGTAGGAGTTAAAAGTTCAACATCCTGAAAAACACACCCGTGCACAGTGGCCAATAGAAAGCAAGCTACTTGGAGACTCGGAAGAAGAAGGAGAACAGTACAGTTTATGATTTCTCACTTTGTAACCCATCATCAATCAGTGAAAGCTATTAAGAAGGGGGGTCAAGTGCAGCCTTATATCTACCATCAAAGCTACCTCTCTCCCCCTGCTAATGCGCTTATCTCTATGTTTATTACAGAGCAGGGAGGGGGGATCACGTCACAGGGATTTGATTGACAGTCCAAGTAGGAGTAGAGGAATGCAATCACGTATTCTTCTAACTGGTGTATCTCAGGACAGAGAGGGAATCTGAAAAAGGGAAGACACTCTGGGGGTTGTGGGGAATTATAGAACACATGGAAAGAAAGAAAAGGTTCATTTTCCCACTATAGATGCCCTTTAATACTGACAGCACATTGGATTATCTGGATCTTCAACACAAAATGGATGAATTTCACATTGCTTGAGCCATTCAGATCCTAATATTTTAAATTAGAAATTTAAGCTAAAACACATTTTCTTAAAGCCAAACTTTACAATGCTATCAGTTTCATTGCTAAGCTAAGATATATCCCTGTTAAATCAGTAAAATCTTTCACAATGGAAAGCTCTTCAGTAAATTGCAAACTTCCCTTCCCTGAGCAAGCAAAAATATAGAGATGCTCAGTCAAGCTCTTCTTTCTATCTCTCTCTCTTTTCTTTTTTGATTTGCACTTGCATTACAATGTAACCTTGATTTTAACTTTGCCATTGTTATTGGCAGTGTGCAACAGAATGGTGTTGGGTTTTATTTATAGTTATTTATTATGTTGAAGGCTGTGGTTAACAAGACATCTTATTGGCATGTATTTCCTAGGACAACAGGAGGAAATAATTTACTCAAGCAGTCAAAGAGTCAAAACCACAGTTTAGAGACATGATATATTCATTTAATATAGGCTTTGAAGTAGTGACACATTTTCCTGAGGTCTGGGTGAGCTAACTTCCAGGGCAGAGAGTAGATTTTATGGTAAAAGGTTAGTTCTGAAGTGCAGCTGATGATGATTCTAATTCAAAGAACCACTGCATGTGGCTCTGCGATTTTCATATCAGGAATACACATGCAATGTCTACATATGCACTTTCTACACATGCATTGTCTACATATGCATTTACACATGCACTCTCTACTAGAGATGGGATCCGGGTTCGACACGAACCTGGATCCGACACAGAACCCCTCGGTTCTGAAATCCGAAAGATTCATTCCATTCATTCCATTCCAGACAAATCCTCCGGATTTCGGGACTTCTTAGGACATTTTTCGATCATTTTCAAATATACAGGGCTATTTTCGATAAATATCCAATTCGAAAATTATCAAAAATATGATCATGCACTGTCTACATATGTACTCTCTACACATGCACTATGCTCTCTACACATGCACTGTGTACTAGAGATCCAACACAGAACCCCACAGTTCTGAAATCCAAGCGTTCCGGCTGAAATGGGTGGATCATTCGGATTTCAGGACTTTGGACCACATTTTTGTGGGTTACCGAATGTACAATGTTATATATATAAATATATAATATTTATATAAATAAACTTGAATGTTCAATAACCCTCGAAAATACAATCGGAAACTTGAAAGTAGTTTCCAATTGTATTTACAAGAGTTATCAAATGTTCAAGACTGTTTTTAAAAAAACCTTGTACATTCAGTAACCCTCGAATATTTGTTCTGAACCCTTGAAAGTATGTTCCGTTTTCAGATCTTCGGGTTTTTTCTTAGATCCATAAATCCGAAAACAGAACAAAACTTACCAGCTTCGGCCATCTCTACTGTCTATATATGCACTCTCTACATATCACACTCTACATATGCACTGTCTAAACATGTTCTCTCTACATATGCACTGTCTACATATGCACTCTTTACATATTACTCTCAACATATGCACTTTTTACACATGCACTCTCTACATGTGCATTCTCTACTCATGCACTCTACATATCACCCTGAACATAGGTACTGTCTACACACACACACTCTATATATATATATGCACTGTCTGCATATATATATATATAAAGTTCCCCAGAGCAAGAATTAAGTTACAAAATATATAGCAACACTAAAGCTTATTTCTGCTTTTATAATGGGTTTTTTATTTAAGAATCAAATTTAGTAAATGTGCAGATAAGAATTTAATTATGGTAGCAACAGACAAAAAAACAGTAAATCACTTTAAAGGTACATCTCTGCTAATTCTATTTGATTATGCATGCAGTAAATAGCTAAAAAGGTAAAAAGAGAAGATTTAGATAGACAGAGGGAGGACAGATCAGTGGAAAATCTCTAAAAGTGATGTAAGGGAAGCAAAGGCAGGGATTGGAGTTTGGAGGCTGAACAGGGGCTATAAAATCTCACAGAACAAGCTCAAAACCAAGGATTTAGCAGAAATAGGAAGCAAAGCAGCAACAAGACACCAAGTTGGAATCAGTTTAATCAAACGCAAGGTTAGTGCATAGGAAAGTTATCACATTAATGCTGGTAAGGAAAATCTTTATTTAATATACAGAATGACACTTTACAACCAGTATACAGAAATGTGTTGAATTTACGTTATTTACTACATTATTTAGTAAAAAGGTTGCATAGAATACAATTGCATTTTGGGATATTGTAGCAAAATCCAGCATATTAAATAATATAAACAAAATGAAGTTTAACAATAGTTTTTAGCTCGTGATTTGTGGTGATTTGTTCTGTCTGTATGCAAATAATATGCAAAAGAGGCAATTTTTAGGGCACGTTTGCACATTGCTAATAAATTATCATAATCCTCATTAATTTTCTTTATAATATTTTACAATATATTTCTTATAAATGTTAGTACATATATTTCTTATAAATGTTAGTACATTAACTGCAATCACTTGCAGTGGTTACTACATACTATTAAACTTACACAAGTTCAAGGACCACTAAACCTGCAAGTTACTGCATTTAATAAAATAAGTCAATAAAACTTTAGAAGTAATGATATTCCAGATTAAGTTATTTTATGAAGGGAGCAATATTTCAATTGAACTACCTATAGAAATTTAGATTTGTATTCACAATTCATAGTTATTCATAGTTTCAACATAGCATTTTATTTTAGTTTATAAATTCCCTTTAAGTGATTTTGTGATTGTAAATGTGATGAGAAAATGTTATCTTAACTATATTTTTTGTATTATTATATTTGAATTTCAATGTTTAAATATATTACTGTGTTGCTTACTGTTTGCCAGTTTTTGCAGGTGACAAGCAGGATGAAATCTTTTTCCCTTTGCATTCTTGGTAAATCAGCTTTAAGATCTGTAACATACTAAATAATTGACTAGGCAGTGCTATAGACAATAAAATGCATTTTATTGAATGAACACATACAATGGAGTCTAGGTTTGTTTCTTAAAATGAATGTTGGTTGCTCTTCTCACTCCTCCAATTTTATAGAATTTACCAGTAAGTTACATTTTGTGTTGTACTTATAGAGTGTTGTTAATTTAGATGAAGATTTTAGTGAAGACATCTTGGAAATAAAGTAATACCTTTTATTGGCTAACTAAATGATTGAAAATGCAAGCTTTCGAAGCACTAGGCTTCTTCCTCAGGCATGATACAATACTGAATCTTATAAAGCACTGTATTTTATACATACTAGAACAAAGACTTTCTGACATTACACAGATGTTATCTTTTGCACCCATGCCTGATTGGCAATGGCTGTCGTAAATAAAACAGTAAATACACATTCAATGATCACAGGCAGTAATAAAAGAATTAGCAGGGGTTAAATAAACAATTAGATACACTTCCCCTCTAGTAAATAACTCAATTAATAACAATAAACGAGATGTCCCTGTGGGTGCCCATTTCTGCAGCCAAGGACACAGCCTGAAAGACCTAAAAGTCACAGTGCTTATGGGAAATTTCAGATCCCAAAAGGAAAGGTTAGAATGGGAATGTAAACTTATACAAAAATTTGGGACTCTGGACTCAACAAAGATCTAAACTTTATGTGTCACTATGTTTCTAATCTTAATGTCATGTAGAGTTAATCAGACTAAATTCCTCTAAACCACCCAAACCCATAAATATCCCATTTATACCAGACCCTCCATAGACACTAGAGGTGAAGTGTATCTAATTGTTTATTTAACCCCTGCTAATTCTTTTATTACTGCCTGTGATCATTGAATGTGTATTTACTGTTTTATTTACGACAGCCATTGCCAATCAGGCATGGGTGCAAAAGATAACATCTGTGTAATGTCAGAAAGTCTTTGTTCTAGTATGTATAAAATACAGTGCTTTATAAGATTCAGTATTGTATCATGCCTGAGGAAGAAGCCTAGTGCTTCGAAAGCTTGCATTTTCAATCATTTTAGTTAGCCAATAAAAGGTATTACTTTATATCCAAGATGTCTTCACTTTCATCTATGGCTAACATGGTACAATTCTCTACTACTGATGAAGATTTTAGACAGCGTTGTTTGTTTTCTATAATAAAAATCACACTAAATGAATGGGGACAGGGCAATATAAATATGTTTTTATTTGCCTAGGGCTTTCAAACTTGCTAGATTCCAAAGAGCTTTAAAATTAAGATTGACATCCCTGTACATTCCGTAAAGTACTTTTTGTTCCTTGTAAGGGCAATACTGTAGTAAATGAAATACTCAATGTATTTGGTTTCTCACAGTAATTGTTGTTATTTTGGCTGGTCTAGTTTATGACTACATAAAACAGGGTGTCTTTTCAGTTCATGTTTATTTAAGTATTACAGAAGATTCTTATAGTAAGTGGGGTCATACACATATTAAGTAAGATTCTGGCACTACAATATTTTCTTGGCACGTAACTAGGTTACTTCATTTTTGGCCCATGAAAATCCATTATAGTGCAGATAAATGCTCCTGCTGACAGGTAAACCAGATAATCAGCTCATATTGAATTTCAGTTGGTATCTATGTTACAAGATTTATGTAAAAGTCTTCTCAGAAATTGATTATTTGGCCAGAACCTTAAATGACCAGAGGATGAATAATTTTTTTTTAATTTATCATAATTGATGTCTGTTTTGTGCTTATCTATACTAAATTATAGGTAATGTTACAACAAAAAGCAGAATTAATGCACAATTTTTTTGTTGTTGATAGCCAGGAAACTTACAGCCAATCTTAACCAAGCTCAAAAAAAAAAGATTTTTTTTTATACTATTCCAGACCACGGATGATTACACCAGTGATTCACAAGCTATTTCTGACTGTGGCACACTTAGCTGTGCAATTAATGTTGTAATTACACATATTTATGCACTTTACAGTGTACATTGCGTTTAAATTTGATTATAACCAATGTTGTGTAAAGTTACACTATATTATCTGCATAGAAATGTAATCAAAATTTATATTTTTAGAGTATTACAAAAATGTTAGTTATACTGGTGAAAATATTAAAACTATCAATTTCTTGCTCTCTGCTGGCACACCTGTATGCCATGTCCCACCCTTTGACAAACCCTTATAATAGGTTATAGTACAGGTGGCCAATTTAAAATTACAGTCATCTGCAATTAAGTAACAAAACCCCTGAAATCTATACTTATTGCTGATGATGAAACGGAAAATAAATATTACCTGTGAAGGAATATGGAGCTACCCTGATTTCTTACATATATGTCAAGCACAAACCAAACTGCTAGACCATCTGTGTACAATTAGTTTTGCTATGATAAGCATAATTAGTTATCCATTGAGCAATTATAGTGCTCACATTTCACAGCAAAGATTTAACCTAGTCACCTGGTTTACCTATTAACAGGAGCATTTATTTGAACTATAATGGATTTCCATTTGACAATATTATTGGACAGCAACCTCTATTTCTCAGTAGAGACAGACGAGCAGAAAAATTATTGGTTTTCGATAATTACTGCTCAGGATTAAAATTTTAAATTATTAGGACCCTGTTTTAGCATAGACAGTTTTATCATAAGTAGATGAAGCACAATAAAACCATATACTAATGGTGCAATATATAAATTAAAATTAAATAAACTAAAGTCCAAGCAACACACTTTATTCTACTTGCATCCTTTACAGTCTGTAATGCTGTAATACTTAATGGTGGGTAAAATATATCCCATGTTCATTATAACAATGGGATTTACAAGTCAAATTAACATGTAAAACTCTACTTTTTACTTATTTGTTGTGATTTCACAAATTAAATTATACATAGTTGTGAAGAATTTTTTAGACTTTCAGCTTTTTAGACTTTATGACAAAACCTGGAGTAAATTTTAGTCCCTCTTGATTTTATGCTAAAAAGTCAACAAATCAACTTAAGCCAGTCAGAAATGATTGAGCTTCACAGTGGACTAGTAAAAGAAAAAAATAAATCAGTTTCTGAATCTTATGTTTTTTAAATTAAACTCTCCTTTATTTAATTGTCCTATTTTAAAAGTGATAAATATGCATAATTGGACTGTGGATATATTAAAATAAGGTTAGAGATACTTAAACCAGCTTAATGCTTACCCAATCAACTTGGTGAAAGAAAGACGTGATTTCACCTCTATACTCCTCATATGCAAGTAGTTGAACAAAGAACAGGACTACTAATTCTTACAATATGGTAGCAAAATTCCATGCCTTATTTTACAAAAATGTCACTATGACCTTCAAATTTAGTCTAATGTCTATTCTACTCTTTCTAAAATATACCCCTCCCACAATTCATAGTTTTTAGTAAGCATGTTGTGTTTGCAGTTTTGGTGAAGTCCAAAGCATTCATTAATGTCATTTCTTCTCTTAAAAATGTGATTAGGAGAATTTCTGTTTTTAAATTCTTTTTAGAATTTTTCTTTAAAATAATAATGGTAGATGAGATGTATAGAATACGTTTGTGATTATGATTTACAGTGGAATCGCATCTCTGTGTAGCTCTTTAGTAACTTGTATTTCTCTCATTATTGATGATTTCTCAATATATTCATGAAATATATTCATTTTTGCCTGATTTAATTGTTCCACAGGTTACCAGACAACTGGTGCCTGTACATTCTGTGACTGCCACAAGGTAGCATATTTTACTTTATGTGCAACTTAGTTACCCTTTTAGAAAAGACAACACCATATCTCTAGGTCAGCCTCGCAAAATGTTGCTGTTATATTTTTGCTATTGGAAAAATGCAACACACCAATGGAAGGAATATCCCAATTTACATTTGGTAGTTAACAGTGAGAATAGTTAACAGTGTAAATCAATCAGTGCATGGTTTACCTTTTTGAATTATCAAAACAGACTTCCACATTTTCAGATAATAGTCCCTTTTGGTTAATCAGGTCAATATATTGATGGAAAGATTTGCCACAATTGTAATCTCACAGAGGACAAATTGTTTTGCTTGTTTGCAAAACTTCTTTTTTTTATTCAGTATAATAGTACATCAATATCTTATTGATATAAATAAAATTTATATTACATTTGTTGACAATATTTATTTGATGTGACACTGTGAATTACCCCTCCTAATAGTGTAATACAATGGTATACATATCTGCATCTCCCATAACTCCACTTAACATTTTTGCCAGATTGCACAAAGCATTAAAAGTTGATATGGTCAAACAGTGTCCTGTCTGAACAACATCAGTTTAGCAGAATTTAACAACGTATAAAATGCTGAATAGAAATGCTATGACAAAAAGAGTAGATCAATTAGTATTGAAAGGTTTTAAGTACAGAAAATACAGTATAATCTCTACTGTATTTTAGTTTAGTGTAAAAAAAAAAGCAATCAATGTCACTATAGAAAACCGATTACCATAAAATGGGGTAATTGGAAACAGAAAAGCTTTGATGTGCCAATTCATCTGCTCATTCCTGGAAAGATGTGATAACAGTGGGAAATAGATTTTCTTGGTTTTTATTGATCTCTTAGTCTAATCTTAGTCTAATCTTTTTGTTTTTTTGGTATGTGGTATATAAACTAGGGGGGGGAATTATAAAAAAGGTAAGACTTGTGATTATAAAAAATCTTGGTTAGTAATAGAGATGTCCGAAACTCTGAACGTATTTTCGAGGGATCAGAATTTATTTTCAAGGGTTACCGAATGTACAAGGTTATTTTTGAGGGTTAACTAAGGTAACCACATGCATTCAGTAACCCTAAAAAATAACACCGTACTTTCGATAACCCTCAAATTAGGTCCTGAAATCCCAATTTTCTGCTCGGTTTTGGATGTAACGTAAGGATTTTGGAACCGTGTCGGACCCAGATTCCATCTCTAGTTAGTGAGTCACAATTAAATGATGTAAAGCTCTAGTATAAAAGTATTTCCCACACTGTTAAAAGGTAGTAAGGTGTTTAATGTTTTTGATACCTAATCATTCTTTAATATTATTATTATTTTTAAAATTTAATGTAATAAGACAAAGCAATCTTTAAATAAACACCAAAACTAAATCTAGTTTGCCATTAGCTTCTATATTTTCTTTTTTAGAATTTAGAATCTGATTTCATGTGTTGTGCATTACATTTGCTTCCAAATGTCAATTGCTTTTGGTTTAGTTTTCCATTTACATAAATTCCCTCCACTTATTGATGTATTTAAATTCTAAGGTATTCTAGAGCTTCTCAGAATAAATTATGTACATTTGAACTTAGTAATGTGAAATATTTTAGTGAGCAGGTGGTTCACAGTAGATGTCATGTACATTACCCCCTGACTTGTAAATTAATGGTTAGAAAAATAAGTATCTGAATAATTTCTGCCTCAATTCTGACATTTCGTTGCAGATTTCTGTTTTTGTTTTCTACAAAAAAAAGCATATAGGGTATCCTATATGCTTATCCTTGTTTTACATTCCTAACATAATAGGATTTTCAAAAAAAGGTTGTAACTCTATCAACTTTAAAGATGTGATGTACCTTAGTACTGCTTGACCTGAGAAAGAGAGATGTGTATCTCTCGAAAGCTTGTCTGTAAAAATGAACTGTTGGTCCATAATAAAAAGGTATCACCTTATCCTACAGTACTCATCTCTTAGTATAGGGTATTGTATGTAGAGCGCTGTGCTATTTCCAAAAACATTTGGAAATGGGTGGTACACTAGAATATTCATTCGATATTACATTGTTTTATGTAGGATTTGTACTTATTTTAACCTATAATGAATCTCCCTGTTAGTGTTTTCATTGACACTTATAGAAGTTATACAGGGAGATATATAAGAGATATAATAAAAGTTCTTCTCTTAAAAATTGTGCTAATTTTGCCCCAGCCAATGAGATGTTAGCTTTCAAATGGTAGCTAACATCTGATTGGCTGGGGCAAAATAGTAGAGATGTATGGTAATTCCTTCCTGACTTTACATTCGAGGGTTATCAAAAATCGAACATTTTATTATAGGGTTAACGAAAATAGGACATTTCATTTGAGGGCTACCGAAATTGAACAATAAATTCGAGGGCTACCGAATTCGAATGATACATTCAAGGGTTATTGAAAAGTAAACATTACATTCAAGTGTTACCGAATTCGAATGCTACATTCGAGGGTTATCGAACATTAGATTCGAGGGCTAACAAACGATACATATAGGGTTACCAAATTCGAACGCTACATTTGAGGGTTAACGATAAGAACTTTTATTACATCTCCCCGATAGTGCACTTTGTGTTTGTAGTAATTGTAGAGTAGAGATGTATAGTAATTCCTTCCTGGTCTTACATTCGAAGGTTATCGAAAATCAAACATTTTATTCGAGGGTTATCGAAAATCGAACATGACATCCGAGGGTTACTGAAATCAAACTATATATTTGAGGGTTACCAAATTGGAATGATACATTCGAGGGCTATCGAAAATCAAACATTATATTCAAGAGGTACCAAATTCAAATGCTACATTCGAGGGTTATCGAATTTGAACGCTACATTCAAGGGTTATCGAAAATCAAACATTACATTCAAGGGTTACCAAAATCAACTGCTATATTTGAGGGTTACAGAAATCGACCACTACATTCCAGGGTTACAGAATGATACATTCAAGGGTTAGAAAAATCGAACGATACATTCAAGGGTTACAGAAATTGAAGGCTATTATCGAGGGTTACCATATTCTAATGTTTATTCGAGGTTTGTGGATTCAAGAATTTGAGAATTTTTGCATAATTATCGAAAATACATCCGTGAGTTTGGAAAACCTGTACTACTGTAGTTCAGATAGAGTTTCAGGTCCATAACTAAAGATAACTATGAAAATTACTGATACAAGATAACTGACCCACAAGAATAAAATGTTATTTGTTTTTATTTTATGTATTTAATGCCTCAAAGGAGAATTATACTACAATATCTCTCCCAGATCCCGTTCCCTTAAAAGTGCCCAGGTTGAGGGCCTACACTCTCAAATCTTTCTCTGGACAATGACATTTTTATACTGACTACATAAAAATATTTTCATACTTTTTTAGCATACAATGTAAAAAACATTTAGGTTATACTGGTAAAAATATCACTACTACCAAAATTTTGAGGAACATCTATAGCTCTCTGAAGGAACACCACTGTGCCCAGCACACTCATTTCACACTCTAGAACATATTTTTTCCTATTTTATTGTATTTAACAGTAGTCCGTTGCATTTTTATTGCCAATTGATGACAGAGTTTTACATTATACTGTATGTTAGATAGATATCTGACTTTAGAAACCTATTAAATGATTTGTACAAAAGGGGGGAAATGTGCAAAAACTGCAAAACAAACAGTTTTTTCACTTGAATTTTGTTGACTTCCAGAAACAGAGAATAGAAGGTCTTGTGGTCTGCTTAAATCACAATGAATCATCCCTTTACAGTAAGTGAGAACAGAATAGTGTATACAACATTTATGGGGAAACCTCAGTGCATTTTTATCTTCCCTTCAGGAAAATGACAAATTAATTCTTTTATGTTTCTAAATCTCTTTTGCAATACCAGATGTCATTTTTTGTAAACTTTTTTTTGTAACTCGAGAGACTAAACACAATACATACATCTTTACTGAATACAATCTACCGGTATGTAACCTATCCAGTATCCAAAACTAGGAAACAACACAATCCTGTCCTTTTAATTGCCTTGAACATTTAGCCAGTTTGGTTAGCCATACCCTTAAAATATGTAATATATTATTTCATTTATATTTGGCAATGTAAAAATTGCAATATTTTTACTGGCTTCAAAGCTACCTATTCTTACCATCTTCTTACCATTTTTAGCAGTTCTATCATTTATTATAAACAACTATATTTAATGGTTTTTTTGGGCAGAATTTTTTTCCTCCAGTTTCTTTTCTACCTATGTTTTAGTTGGATATGGTTAAACGTCATAAAGCAATTTAATTCTAAGGCAGGAGATATAAATTAAGCAGGGAAAGAATTTAGAAAGCTGAATAGTGATTAAGCATGCTAAATTAAACAACAACATACAAAGTAAAGAATAAACACCCAGGGGGACATATCATGAATAATAATAATATTAATTATAGTTGTTCTAGTTTTGTAATTTTGAATTATGGCATTCTCTTGTACACACACACACATGTATATGCATTTTTAGACAGAATTTCAACCCATCTATCAAGCAGGGCCAAGCAGGGTTTAGTGTAACCAGGGGTATAAATAATGAAGTCAAAGGAGGTCATAATTTAGGATCTCCTAAAAATGCTTGAAATAGCAATGGATCTAAAAATATGCTTCCCCCAAATCACCTTTAGCCTCAACATTTTGTTTTGGGCGCCGAGTGAGGAAATAAGAGGTATAAATTGATACACTTTTTAGATTCTTTACTTGTCTAATTTCAACCACTTAATCAAGTGTCTTTTGTAAGGCAGGTGCTTAGGTTTATTTTTGTTAGTATACCATATCCTATTTTTAGAACTTTGGTCTATTGAATGAATAAACCCAAGCAAGCAGATTGAGCCATTATAAATGTGTGTATTTAGGCTGCTCGTTTATTTTTACATCCTCACGTCTAAATAATCAGGATGTGGTTGTTGAAGGAGTGGTAGAGTTTCTTTATGCTTCTACAGGACATAATATAGCTTTATTTAAGGACTTTCTATTGTAGGAATAGGAAAATATTGAGTTTGTGTAAAAAGCAGACAGCTCGTTATTATGAACACACCAATCAAATTCTTTTGTTAATTGTCAAATGCATGAATACCTAAAATAATATTTTACCGGTTTATATTGCATATTTCCTAATTTTTATATAGTGCAAATAACTAAAATGTATTTTTGTGTATGCAACCATGTTCTTAGAAATGTAAATTTTTTGTAGGATTACATTTTTTTTTAAATTTTAATCAAACGTAGGGAGGGAAGCCAATCACCACTCAGGGGATCAACAGATGATTTCATTGGGCCTTCCTTTCTGTGCAATTTGTCGTTGTATGCTAGTGGTAAATAAATTAGTGTAAATAGATGTTTTTCTATAGAAATACATTGATGATTTGTTCTTTCTAGCATGTACTGCTAGTTACAGGTTTCACTCTTTTTTCCATAAAAAATAATTATTTTTCTGACTGCTCAGTTTTATTCTGCCTTGGTCCAGTAACAGGTCATCCAACATTTATTTGCCAGCTCTGCCAATAAGATATGGTGCCCTTACACGAACCAATCCCAGTAAAAAAAAAATCCTTTTGCCCGAAAATAGAAAATCTTTTCTAACGATCCGACCATGGCATACACGAACTAACACGTGTTTTTACCCACTAATTTCCCTGTGACAAAAATTAATGTATTCAAAGTTAAAGTAGAAGACTCTGCAACCACTCCTACTGCTTCAATAAGACTCCAACTCTGATCCCATAAAAGTTAACCTTTATTCAAATGTAGGCATAAAATCAATAGGCAGACCCAATGCTCTGTTCACCTGATGCGTTTCATGTCTCTAAGGACACTTCATCAGAGGTGTAACAGACTTGATAGAAAGCTTGCTATTATACTAATTATTCAATACATCGCCCCACCCACAGTTGGAACGAACAAATGAAAAACAGCCCCATCTGTAGCAAGTTTCACACTTGCTACAGATGTAAAAACATAGTTAAAAACAACAAAATAAAACTACCACTATAATCCCTCAAAAATGAATGTATAATTAGATAAACTCTCACATATTAGATATCCTATAAATTATATATATATATATATATATATATATATATATATATATATATATATAGTGATTTCCAAATCTGGTAAATCCATATCTAAGTTTAAACACTTCATCTTGATGGCACAGTATTATAGCAATAAAACACTCATGAATAGCAGGCAATAGTAAACGTGTCTCACTAATCATCCTTTTACAGATACATAAGCATTTATAACATACACACCATTCATAGTTACACATTATTGCCATTTAATATTATACAAAGTAATTTACTGAAACATTATATCCAGCATTAGGGAGCTAATAAGTCTAAAAGAGTGTATTAAATGCATCAGATAAAACAGTTCACCTCCCAGTCCCTATTAAGACCATAGGGATGCCTCGTTTGTAGTTCAAGAATCCACCACAATTCATGATTAAGGTTTTTTTTATGTTTGTCTCCTCCCCTTATACCCACACTAATCTCATCAATGCCCAGAAACCTCACTTCTTTTATCCCATCACATTTTCTACTGTGTATCTCCAAAACTGACCTTGCGTCCTGGTTGGCTATTGAGTAAAGATGTTCATATACTCTTTTAAGCGTCTTAGTGTTTTTCCGACATATTGGCTACCGCAGCCGCATGTAGCTAAATAAACCAGGTAAGTACTATTACATATGATAAGCTGTTTCACATGATATGTCTTACCTGTTTTTGAAGTAATAAATGTATGGTGGTCTTTTTGTAGAACCCCATATGTTCTGCATAGTGATTTTCCACACTTATAACAACCTGTGCTTTTCAACCAATTACTAGTTTGTGTGAAACTAGGCAGCATACTTGGGGACACCACACTTCCTGTTGATTTTTCTCTTTTATAGGTAATCCCTGGGTATTTGGGTAATAGCGGCCAGAGGCTGGGATCAATGTACAAAACTGGCTAGTTTTTTTTTAATCACAATGTATATCTAATTTGCTTAGAGAGAATATGCCATAACAAAGTTTAATCCAAAATCTAAAGGAGCTTTCTCTCTCCTATGCTTGGCAACTTTATTGTGGTGGATTCTATTGTACATTACAGCTCTATCATAGGCCGTTTTAACGCATATTTGACCATAGCCTCTTTCTATAAGACATTCCATAGCTGCAGTGCTTGGATCTGAAATGTATTCCAGGAGGAACAAATCTGTCTGATCCTGAGAAACTGACAGGTATACTCCTTAATAAAGAATGAGGATGTCCAGACCGAAAATGTAACAGGGTATTCCTGTTAATAGGTTTCCTGTACACCTTAGTCTGGACCCTTACCCTCCAGAAGTATGTCCAAAAAGGGTATTTGCTGTCTATCATAGGTGCAGGTAAACTGTAAACCCATTTCATTGTTATTGCAGACGAAATCAAGAATACATTTTTCATCACCCCAATAGATTATAATCAGATCGTCAATGTAAAAATAGAAATGCTGAATATTATGTCTGTAAGGGTTCATCTCTCCAAAGATGTGGTGCCACTCCCACCAACCTATGTACAAATTGGCATAGGATGGTGAAAATTTTGCACCCATGGCGGCACCACACCTCTGGAGATAGTGAACAAAAATGAACATGGCAGAGATTTACAGTGTTGTAAATATGGTGAGGGAAAAGGCGCTAATAGCGTTAATAACATATAATATTTAACCCTGCACATTTAGAAAGTACACCTTTTAGTTCTTGATTGACTTTTTACTGACACTTTAAAAGTAAATTAATTTTAAAATTTTAAACATTTAAAAATGTTAAATTTTATTAATTATAAAAATAATGCAATATTTATACAATGCAAATACAGCAGCCTTGCAAATATTATATAAGGGATAATACGCTACCTACAGTGTAATATAAGGATATTACGCCACCCGAGCCGACCATATAAAAACATGAGGCCGTTAGGCCGAGTGCTTTCATACAGGTCAGGGAACTCCGAGGTGAAGTAATATCCATATACTATTCTGTAGGTAGCGTATTATTCCATATAATACATAAGGTCAAAAAAAGAAAAATCCAGCACAGACAGTCTGTCTCCCCCCTCCCTGTCTCTCCCCTCCCTGTCTCTCCCCTGCCTGTTTCTCCCTCCCTGTATTAGTAATGTTGATAACAAGCCCATTTTTGTATATACAAATAGTTAAAGGGACAGTTCAGTGGAAATTATCAATATTTGTTAAATTGTTAGTTTGTGTAATGCATACTTAGTTATTCTACATATTCTCTCCCATTTTGAAAAATCAGTTGATTTCATACCCTTTGCTGTTCCCTGCTTGTGACATTAGTGAGCTGACATTTCAGGTTCTAATGGTCCTTCTTTTTCCCAGGATGCACCACAACCCTTGAATGTTCCTAACAGTTATTTCAACTGATTGGCTGTTCGATAGGTCAAAGATGCTCAGATCTCTACTGAGCAACTGAATCAGCCCAGGTGCTGGGTCAAGGGCAAGACCATAACTGTCTCTATTAGGGGTCCTGCAAACAGGAAGCCAGTATTTCAGTTGCATTTATTAATACACAGACAAAATGCTGATTGAGGTCGTTGGAATGAAAAAATACTAATCTTTTTTCTGAAAAATATATAAATTTGCACTAAACTTCCCCTTTAACTGCCATTTCTATCTCTAACTAGAAGATGACAATAAACATCGTCTCTTCACAGTCAGTCAGTTTGTCAGTGTACAAAAATGAGAAATAGGAGAGAGAAATAGGGTGGGGCAATGGAATACAGTAAGTCATATAATACAGTGGCATCACTGAATATATAGATTCTCGCCACTGCACCTCCCCGTTGAAATGCCAGAGCCTTATGTATTATAATACAATACAATACAATACAATACAGTTCAGTAATTGGTGGTAGGAGGAAGTTTTGTCACAGAGGATGTAATCTACAGGTTTGTAAAGGCTGCACTGCCCAGATGGGTTTTCAGTCTAGATTTAAACATCTCCAGCACATGCTAAGAGCTATGCAGATCTGCACCCTCTATCCTAATGATGGTTGCAGGTTGGACTTTGGCTTGGCAGGATTTAGATCAGGTCATTGCAGACCTGGATGAGGGCTGTTTTAGGTTGATGTAAGATTGTCTCAAACATCTTGCACATTCCACTGCTTACTATACTTCTGGGCCTTGCTTTCAGCTATCTTATACCCAACAGCCTTTTCTTGTCAAAAACAATAAACAGAGGGAAATGTATTTATTAAAATGAAAGCCAGTGTGTTGTGATTCCATGACATGTTTTAGATCACAAGGTTTCTTTATCCAGCGTCAAATGGCTTAATAAAGTCAGTCTATCAATCACATTTTACAGTACAAACAAATCTCCCAACTTCCAACTATAGCAATGTGCTACAAATCTGCTGGAACCAGAATAAAAATTATCTTTTTCTGACACAATATCTACTGTAATTTTCTTTGCAGATGCTGGAGTGGCACCATGTGAGTGTCAGCCTTCTTTTTGCTGTTTCTTTTCTTCAGTGGACTTCTGGACAATCTTTTTTTGTTGAAGCTTCTTCTGAGGTAAAGTCTAAAAATATTTTCCACGTTTTATGTTGCAAGATAGTGGAATATATAGGGATATTGCCTTAGAGTAGGCTATATTATCACCTGGAGATCACGGCTGTTTTTTTTTTTGCCACAGCTTTATTAAGAGGTATTTATAATAAGATGTTTGTTAAAGGACAACTAAAGCCACAGAACAACACTGAACCAGATGGCAGAACACCATAATATAAAACCAGTAATCTGTGTCTTACCTGTCATTTTGATACGGGTGCTGGGAAATTTACCTAAATAACATATGGTTTGTGCTTTACTTCACAGCATTCTAGTATCACACAGTTTGGTCAATGACCATTATTTTCTGCACATGCTCAGTCCTTAGCTATGGCAGAAACTTGTTACAGTTGGTCACACCCATTAGTAATCTGTAGCCAATCCTTTTACAGGACAGATAAAGCAAGGAAGCATGTGACTGAGGCCAGGAGGCGTGGTCTGACACTGCACATACACACAGACACTTCATACAGTTCTTAACAAGCTTACATTTACTTTAACACAATTTACTGAAGTGTTATTTTATAGCTTATTGGTGTTTTTAGGGGGGGGGGGGTTCAGATTCTGGAGTATAAAAATTGGGTTTAGTTCTCCTTTAAGTTCCATTATCTTTATAATTTTAATACCTAGTACAAAGTTTCTTCATCATTTTAAAGAATTCAAAAAAATACTCAGTGGCTTTGTTGCCAAAGCATCTTATTAACTTGAGGCCATACCATTTTATCTGCTGCTTTTTTCCTACTCTTTCAAATACATGGGGCTCTGCACAATGCCTCCTAGGGGACCATCCCCTTAGAAAGGATTACCAAATAATTACAAATGTGTACCGCCTGCAACTGCCAACAGCTATGACAAAACATTGCTGCTCTAGCCACGAACTGTAAATATTAGCATCTGCAAAGAAGGTGCAGGATGGAAGGGCCATTTTCTTCTCATAAAATGGCACCTCCTCATAGGGCCCCTCCTCTTTTCTCTACCCCACTTCAACCTCCAATCTTTGACCAATCAAAAACCTTCCATCTTAACCTGTCTCTCCCTATGCTGGTCAAATTGGATTACACAATCTACTGTATGCACCATGTTCCTGTATACATTTTTTTTTTACCATTTATTTATCCAGGTACTCTTCCCTTTAATTGAATGATAGTAACAATTTGTTTGTACTTTAACCAGTTTACATTTCTTTACACAGTCACTTGAACCTGAAGTTGTGTTGGGTACAGCATCACATTCTTTTAGTGAAGAGAAATCTGCAGCAGACTTGGCAGCAAAACTTCTGCTTCTAGATGAGCTTGTCTCTTTAGAAAACGATGTTATTGAAACTAAGAAAAAAAGAAGTTTCTCTGGATTTGGTTCTCCTCTTGATAGGCTTTCTGCAAGCACGACAGAATTTAAGGGCAAGCAAAGGTTAGTTACCTTGAAGCAAATTGTGTTGTTAAACAGAACCAGCTCTCCTAACAACAATGGATTGAATGGATTAATTGAACAAAAAGTAATGTTGCACGTATATTGGAATGGTTAAGCACCGTTTTACATGCATCCTCTCTCATCTGCTTGGGAGAGTGGGGTGTCTATGTCCATTCAGTCAACACTTAATAAACTGGATGCAGAGTATTACTCATGTTCACACTTTTCAGAAAATTTAACCAAACAAGGAATTACCTTTCCATATCCACTTCATATTGTAGTAGAGAAATACACAATAAACACAATTACCACAAGATGGCGCCAAGATCCTAAAAGAGGCATGTGATTTTTTTCCTCCAGTAATCACAATGTTACAAAACCAACAGGTAGTTGCTTTGTTATTGTTTCATGTTAATTCCCATGATGAATCATAACTTTGTTAGATAGAGTTCAGCCAAAGTTCATTAGTATATTCATATTTTAAATTATATCTTTGTGGGGTACTGGCCTGAAATTTATCACA
The DNA here is from genome assembly GCA_019447015.1 of Hymenochirus boettgeri. NCBI lineage: Eukaryota > Metazoa > Chordata > Amphibia > Anura > Pipidae > Hymenochirus > Hymenochirus boettgeri. The sequence goes on from JAACNH010003591.1 coordinate 27,933, forward strand.
TGACGTCACTTATGAAACATACAATTTGAAGGTTCCAGGAATGAAACAAGTGAAATGTAGACCCACTACACATGTGTTTTCAACCACAGAACAATAATTTTTTCAGCCTCAAATGGCTTTTACAAGTATTAAAGCAATGTGAAGCATTCCACAGAGCAGTGGCGTAACTAGGAATCACTGGGCCCC
>JAACNH010003592.1:0-28117 GCA_019447015.1 Hymenochirus boettgeri
TGAGGCAGCTGCCTAGCATAAATCATTATATATAGAGCCAGAAGCCCGATATGAGGATAGATCGTATTATATAGACGATAGATAGATTATAGATAGATAATAGATCGATATCGATGATAGGCTGATCGATAGATAATAGTATATCTCTCGCTAGATATATGATAGATAGCTGGTTAATAGCACAGATCGATCGCCCATAGCTAGACAGATGATAGCCAGATAATATAGATATCTAGTAGATACATAATATATCAGATATTATACTCGATCGATAGATCGATGATAGATATAATGACTCGAATGCTGATAGATCACTAGATGATAGAATAGATGATAGATAGATCGATAGATAGATAGATAGATAGATGATAGATAGATAGATGCAGAATGACGATCATAGACAGATGGCTGGATAGATCGATCGATATTCGATAGAAATAAAGAGATAGATAGACCTAGATCGCTAAAGAGATCCTAGCTAGATAATCCCTCGCTCCGAGTCAGCTCTCTCCTACATCGATAAGGATATGAGTGATAGATCGATTAGACAATGAGATCTTTTGGCCACAACCTTTTAATTCCAAGGATATGGTTTGATCGGGGGTGGGATGGGGCCTACTATTCTGAGGGTTGGTCCTTCAATGTATTGTAAAATAAATGGAGGGAAAAAAAAAATTATATGTAACTACATGAACTGAACCACAAAGTTAAAAATCAAACGTGTATAAAAAGCCCCTCCCACTTCTGGTAAGCCACATTTCCCACTCCAGACAAAAGCACACCCACTTTTCAATTATAAACCCACACCCTTCCGCGGAGAGGGGGGCGGCGATTTGGAATTTTGTTTCAGGTGGCAAAAAGCTAGAGACGGCCCCCCCCACTGGGGGAGGAAGAGGAACTTCTGTCTCCCTCACACACATGAGGGAGTCTGAGGCTGTGGGCATGCCGCCGGCGGCACTATGCGGAGAAAGCCTTAGGATGTTTACATGTCAGCTTCCCACCCTAACCTTTCTGGCCAGTCATTTCTTTAATCTTGGGCTGTGGATCCGTAGAAGGTGTTATGGCTTGTTTTAAAGGTAGGAACTGGCCTTTCTCAACTTAACTGTTTTTGAGTTCCACCTTTAAGTGTAATGGAAGCTGTATCTTAACTAACCATCTACCCCTTTTTTTTCAAGGTCCCTGTCAGAGCCTACCTGTGCCCAGTCAAAGTTTCAGACTCTTGGATCATGAATGTCGTCAGCTAAGCTAAGCTTCCGCCCCAGAGATTCCGGCACTCTTTGCAGACTGTGTCCAAACATCCATGGTCAGTTGACTCCATGGCTCCAAGTGTGACATTTGCGTGCACAACGTGACGTCAACGTGCCAACAAACAGTTTCAAAGCCCAAGCAGCGTGATGACCCCACACGCGCACCACTCCGTGCTGCGCTACGTCACGTCGCTGTGCCTTGAACTGAACAATGGATATTTGAACACCGTCTGCAAGGGAACGTTGACCTTAGACTTTGCTGCTCTCATTACATCAGATCTCACATACGGCCGTCCTTACAGTAAAAAGATTCATATTATTAGCTGTTCTTACCTATGCCTGATCTGATTCTGAATTCTGGAGCAAAAAAATGTCCCAAAAGTAAAAAAATCAGAATAAAATGGACATCATTCTATTACCTTCGCACCCAGGAAATTAAATCCATTGTACTGCAACGGTTGTAAATGTCGTGTTTAGTTTATCATAGTATGCACTTTGTTTATAGGCGGTGAGATTGATGAACTGATCTACTGATACTTTATTACAAACGGAGGAGAGTGTTTAAACTGTACATACAGCTGTGACAGTTCCCTTATGTACCAATCTCCGTGTTTCTATGGATTGAACTGGTAGGTTAGCAGTTATAGATCTGGGCCCTTCAGGAGAAAACGGCAGGATATTGAACACAAGTTTTTCGCCCCACTAAAACCTCCATTGGATTAACTTTACGTTTATTGTCTCATTGAGAACAAGAGGCTTAATACGAGAGAATAAATACACTTCACTAAACACCTTGTTTTCAAATTAGTATGGGTAATCTGAGATATTATAAAATCAAAGAACTTTAAGGAGAATTAAAGGGAAATACTACTCCCCCCCAACTCCCTAACTCCCCCCCCAGGTGTATGGATCCTGTTTTCACATGCATTACTGACGTTTTTCATAAACGGCAGATCAACGGATATCGAATTCAAAAATTTTAAATTTAAAAATCATTTGAAAAATGAAAATGACATTAGAAAAAGGTTAAAATTCCTATAGAAAATACTATTACCATCTGAGAAGTTCCGCAATCGAAAGTCAAAATAATTTCAATTCAAGGGTGCTTTTAGGATTTCAGAACTGAGCGTTATTAATTTAAGAGGAACGTGTTTGCAGGCCCCCCTGTCCTCCCACTCAGGACCCCATGGTCCCTTACAGTTGCAGGCCTGGCCCCACGTCCCCTTTCCCCCCCTAGAGCAACCCAGGTGCCGTGGCCCCGCCCTACGCGGGTGCCTAAGCCCACACAGCTCACGGGTGCGGTGGACAATCTGACACACCCCCCCACCCACCCCAACACCCTCCCCCAACTCTGTGGAAACAGCCTTTTAGTGCACAGTGATAACTCGCCTAAACGGCTGTTTTCACATAGTGAGCGAGACAGGCTTGCTGTAGATTCCCTTACCTTCTTGCAGCTGCAGGTCCTTCACACGCAGAGACGGGGAGGGGCTTCCTGTCTCCCTTCGCACACTGAGGAGTCGAGGCTGTGTTGCCCGGCGGCACTGTCAGAGAAGCCTAGGAATGTCACATGTCACCTCCCACCCTTAACTGTCTGAGTCATCCATTTCTTAATTATCTTGGGCTGTGGAGCACCATGAGAGGTGGTTGATGGCTCTTTTTAAATGTAGTAACACCTGCCTTTATTTAACTCACTTGTTTTGGAGACCACAGTTCCCCGTTTATAGTTATTATTGATGTAAGAACAAAATGCGCCGTTTCGTCATCTCTACTACACCTCACCCATGGGGTACATTAGAACCCTAACATACTTGCCGTTCCAGCTCTGACCCCACCACTAAAACATCTACCACTGAAGCCCTGACCAACTATGCCATTGGGCTATCTTCTATTGTAGCGCTCGTAAAACAATTCATGGTACAAGTCATCTAAAACTAGATGTCACTGCTGAGATGAAGGAGTTCACTCAATCTTCCATACATTCACCATTTCCTACGATCACTACCTCCTTTGATGCTCTACGCTCCTCCTTCACCTACTCTTCAATTCGTCTCTCACCATTTAAATGCTCTCTGGTTTTTTTGGTTTCTGCATTCTTTTTAGGATAAACAGACATCTTATTTGTTTAAGTCTTTTTGCCAAAAACAAATTCATCGGAAACGACTTATGTAATGTCAGCTTCATAAGGTAAAAACACCTTTGTGTTGTTTCACAGATACGCATACTTATTTTCCCTTCACACCCAGTTGAGTTCATGCATTAAGTCACTGAGAGTAAGATGACTGTGAGCAGCCTGGATCCCTTCTAGGCCAATTCTCGTCGGTTTACATAGCATCTCAGAAATTTGTTACCCTCAGCATTTAATACTTTGACTTTCCCCAAGATAAAATGTTGCTTAGGTTAAGGGGGAGAGAAACACCAATTTACTTTCCTGTTAACTCCCCATCTTGTCAGGTGTCCTTGTCCTTTACCTTGGCTGGGTTTGTGTTCCTTGAGGAAAGTTTGACATGATTTTATTTCCTTTATTTCCATGCCAGGTCTAGCAATGAATAAAATTATATGGACCGCTTGAACAACAACCCCAACATCAAATAAACTATTTATCAGAAAATTTCTTTTCTACAGATGCTTTTCTAAATCATACATTTAAAAACTTCAGAGGGATGTGCAATCTTTGCACAGGGGATCTAGATATATTATCAATGGCTGCTAAGTGGCAGATGTAAATTCAATGTGAGTGAAAATGTAATGTGTGAGATTTGTCCTTAAAGATCCTTGTGCTTGCTTATACTATAGATGGCCGTGTTAAGTGAACTCCTGTTGGAAAGGGATCTTGGGTTTTGGTGGATAACAAACTTAAAGGTCAGCAAGCAGTCAGGGTTTGGCAACAGCCAGAGGACCAGCATGGTATTGTCTTGTATAAAGAGAAGGTATGGTTCAAGGAGGAAAAGGAAAAGTAATTCTCCCTCTTTACAAAGCATTGGGTAAGCCGTCATTGGGAATATCAGTGACAATTTATGAATCCTGGAACAACAAGGAATCTCTGAATTGTAAAAGGGTTCAGAAAAGAGCAACTAATGATAAAAGGGGATTGGGGGGAGCTGGAGCTTGGAATATGACAGACTGGAAAGTTACAATTCTATACGCTGGAGAAAAGGCCTTTGTGGGGATCGATTACTGTGATATAATTACATTAACGGTCCTACATAAACTATCTGGGCATTGTTACCATAGGAACATGTCAGGGACACTAGAAAAAAGGTTTATATGCTTTCACTGTGAGAACGGTAACGATGGAACTGTCTTCCAGTTGGACGTGTTAGGCGAGTTCATTGCGTCAGTTTTAATAAAAAGCTGGATGAAGTTTGTGTTCTACAAACAAGGAATGTTACAAGTCTGGATTGCATACATAAAGTAGAGATGGGAAAGGTTGGTCCACTGTGAGAACGGTAAAGCTAGTGAAGCGGTCTCCAGTGGACGTTGTTATGGCGGTTCATTGGTCAGTTAATAAAAAGCTGGATGAGTTTCTGCCAACAAGGAATGGTTACAAGTTACTGGTATTGATACATAAAGTAGAGTTGATCAGGGAATTTCCAATTGCCACTTGGAGTCAGAAGGAATTCTTTCCCCTTCATAAATTTGGTGTTTTTTGTGCCTTCCTTCTCTGGGATCAAAACAGTAGGCAGGAGATGATGATATTGCTAGATGGGTGGACTGGATGGACCATATACGCTTTATGTCTTTCATTCACATCAAATACTACTAACTATACTACATTTTATAATACACAGTATTTGAATATTCCTAGATTAATCAATGAAATCTATAAAATAACAATGTTCATCCAAGAGTGGATCTAGTAACTGTTCATGGTTTAATCAACTACCAGAACCCCTTTTGCAACCTTTTAATAACCCCGGGGGTTGTGAACCCCAAAACTCCGGTTGACACACACTGTCCCAGCTCAACACCCCAGTTTTAGGTGAAATGAAAAGTGGAATCATGTTATCTGAAAAAATTACGCTTCGGAAGTTGAAGATCAATGTCAAAATTCAATGTTGAAAATTCTAAAATTCCTGTCATTGATTTCAATTGGATTTGAATTTGGTCAAAACCTTCCATGGAACCACTGATGGAACAAACCAAAGCCACAAAAAAGCCAACAACATGTTGTTGAGATACCGTATATACTCGAGTATAAACCAACCCGAAGTATAAACCGAGTACCCAATTTCACCTAACAATCAATAAAAGTTTTTGACCTCGAGTATAACCGTAGGTAGAACTTGGCATTCAGATGTTTGGAAACTACAACTCCCACTAATAAAGCAGTGCTGGGAGTTGTAGTTTCCAAACATCTTGAATGCCACCCTCACTGGCATTCAGTTGTTTTGGAAACTACACTCCCAGGCACTTTATTACAGGGAGTTGGAGTTTCCAAACATCTTGAATGCCAAGTGAGGGTGCATGCATTCAAGTGTTTGGAAACTACAACTCCCAGCATGCTTTATTAGCTGGGAGTTGTAGTTTCCAAACATCTTGAATGCCACCACTCACTGGCATTCAAGATGTTGGAAACTACAACTCCCAGCTAATAAAGCATGCTGGGAGTTGTAGTTTCCAAAACATCTTGAATGCACCCTACCTCAACCCAGTTAATTTGTACCTGTAAGCTTGTACCTCTCTTCTCCAGGATCTGTGGGCTCTCCTCCATCCAAGGGCTTCCTGGGACTGTGTGCTGGTAAGTTCCTCTCCATTCCGGCAGCACAGCGTCCTCTCCATTCCGGCAGCAGCGCCCTCTCCATTCCGGCAGCCGCACGTCAGTCCATGTACTGGCGCCCGGCTGACGTCACTATTGGCGCCGGCTTGGCGCCGGCTGTGACGTCGGCCGCACCCAGTACATGGACATGGACTTGCGGCTGCCGGAAGGAGAGGACGCTGCTGCCAGAATGGAGAGGACGCTGATCTTCAAAGGTGAGTGTGACACTCGAGTATAACCAGTCCGAGTTTTCAGGCTGATTTTTCAGCCTGAAACTCGGTTATACTCGAGTATATACGGTACCTTGAAACTGTTTTCATGTAAAAGTTTTTTTAAGACATAACACATTCACACAAATAGAATTTATATCGTTTTTCATCATTATACACATTTCCCAAATGTAGTGTTGCTTGAGGTAAGGATCCTCATTGTGTTGTAAAGAAAATGTCACAAAACCAATCTAGATCCTTATGGGATCCTGTGTGATCCTAAATGTTGGTTGGTAGGGGTCATTATAAATATCTAATTGATCCATGTACAAGTGTACAGTTTTGGGTGAATCATGTTTGGTTTGATACAACAACTACTCGTCTATGTGGCTATTTCTAGAAGGGTTTGAATGAGGCAAAGCCAGAAAGGATAAAGTCATTCCCCAGTCTAAGACTGTGTGATTTGTCACCCTTAAGGGCAAGTCCACCCAAAAATGAAAACTTACCTACAGGTAAATCATCCCCCAAAACCCTAAACTGTAATAGTTTGAAATGTAAATATATAAGTCTAACCTGAAATCCTGCCAGGTCTGTTTACCTTTTCAACTTCCATAACTGACAGTTACTAACTGGAAGACCAGGATTGACAGTGACATCACAGCCAATGACTGAATGTTAATCCCCTAGCTTCCTTTCGAGCATGCCCAGGCTCAGTACGGTTTCTAAATGCTCAGTTTCCATGAGGCATCCAGAACACAGCAGGCATCCAGTAATGAATTCATAGGACAAACTTATGATATATCACATATTAAAGAGGCCATTCCTTCTAAAAGATGTTCTTATGAGGGTGGAGTTGTCTTAACTGTTTTGTGAGATGAAAAACTATGCGTGACAGTTTCCTAGGCAACAGGTTTGGTGCACAGTACATGAAAGTAATCTAACTAACTACAAAAAAATTAACGAAGTGTGAAAACGTGCTATATGTAAATGAAAGCACAGCACAAAAGTTGGACAAAAAATGTTAATAGTGGTCCTTTACATTGCACAGAGTTTATATTGGAATGTCAGGAGTTATCATTAGTGTATAGAATCCTGTGAAGATTGAGTGGTCCCGTGTTGCTTATAACAGGATTTAGAGCCCTGGTTAGAGGAGAGAGAAGGGGAGATGGAATTGGGAAGTGTTTATCTAACCCCCTTTATGGTTTATTTTAATGGTTTTGCTGAACTTGGCCCAGAGCTGCTATTTCACATTCCCGATTGTTACACTTTACTCAATCCGTCGGCACCAGATCTCATCCAAAAGCTTACTCACAACTTCATGGCCAAAGCCAAACACAGGTTTCCAGGGAACGTTTATTAAACAGCTAAATAAGGATCTGCCTCGTGGTTCCAGTTTCTGGGATCTTGACATTATAAATAAAATCCAATGAATGTCACACAGCCTGGAACACACTTTATTGTTCTACCCTGGAAGTCCTCAGTTGATGACATAAAGTTTTAGATAGAACTGTGTTCTCCACACGGTTAAAGGTTAAATAAAAGTCTTCCGTTGTACCTTTAAAATAAAACCTGGATCTAAGGATAATGTTGTGAGAAATCAATACTGTAAAAGTTTAGCAATAGAAATTCTTGCTTTCAGCAGCTTAAGCCACATTAATAAGCCCCCTTTGAACTTTCAACTTTTTAAGAAAAAAAAGGCTGTGCAGGTACTTCCTGTCATTCCAGCATTATGTGAGCATTCTTCTGCCCCTGGGGACAGGGAAGCAGCATTGGGTCGTGATGTCACTCAAGCTACTAGAATCAGGAAATTTGAACATTATCCGCAATATCATTTTTACAGGCTGCAGCCACAGATGTGATCCAGGGCTCAATTATGGAAAGACAGCAGGCTTTTATTTAAAGGACAACTCCACCCTCATAAGAACATCTTTAGAAAGAACGGCCTCTTTAAATATGTGATATATCATTATTGTTGTCCTATGAATTCATTACGTTGCCTGCTATGCTTCTGGATGCCTCATGGAAACTGAGCAGTTTATAACCTGTCACTGAGCCGGTACTGAGCCTGGGCATGCTCAGAAGAGGCGATGGGGATTAACATTCAGTCATTGGCTGTGATTTCAACTGTCAAATCCATAACTGACAGTTCCTAACTGGTAGAACCAGGAAGCAGAAACAGGGGAAACAGGACATTGTGCAGATTTCAGGTTAGACTTTTATCATCGATTTCAAACATTACCGTTTAGGGTTTTGGGGGGTGATTTACCTGTATGTAAGTTTTCGTTTTAGGGCTGGACTTGCCCTTTAACTCTAATTGTTCAGAGACCACAGTAGTCCTTTAAGGACAGGGCAGGTGGGCATTAAACAACCCACAACAACAACTTTACAATTCGAGTTAAGATACTTTATTACTGTCCATTTAAAGTGAATAGACACATTTTCAGAAATCAAGAACCTTGGGAAGATTTTCATTTCTGTATCTACAAGATTGCAGCCTCTTCCATGTGTCCCACACATTCAGACCCTAAGCATCTAGCTCAACAACTGTGGTAGGAGATAGTTTCCATGGAAAGAAGAAATAAAAAAGCAGAAAGTAACTTTTTCAAATTCATTTTTTTTGGCAAATAATGACAATGTGGAGATCTACCTAATTGTACAGATGGGCATTGTTTTTATCCAGCTGTTTACCAACGAGTGTGTGATCCTCTGTTTACCTGGTATGTTTAGATGATAACATAGGGATTACTCTAATGGATATCGGTCAAATAATGACAGTGTTGTTTGGTTGATGCTTTAAAAAGAAATACAGCTGTGACCTTTATGTACCTAAATAAGATGTTTGTAAATATGTTTCTATTTCCAGACCAAGCAAATGGTTATGATGAATGAAGAGGGAGGTTCTGAATTTGATAAAATAAAATAACCTACGTTAAAGGAGGGAAACAAAACCAGTAATTGTTCATTTGATGGAGTGTACGATACCCTTGACCGCCTTAACTGACCCCATAGCAACGTTCTCTCTGACACTTGAAACACGTAAATATTAATATTCAATAAAATGTATTTGAAAGGAACTTAAAGGGTATCTCCAACCCCCCCAAAGAATTTTTTTGTATGGTGTAGGGAATCCCCCAGAACCTTGATCTGTAAAAATCAGACCCAAATCGGTCATGGCCCCTCAGAGGGCTGAACTGGGAGCCACATCGGTGATTTTATGAGACTCGGCTAATCACTGGCACGGCTGCTGGTCCTGCCCCATCTGCTGTTCCATGAAGAAGAACAGCAGCCAGTCTCCAATTTACCAGCCAGTGTAAAGTTAGCCCTCCAGTCCACCAGCCAGTGTTACTCCATACCCACCTCCATAACCAAGCCCTCCTCCACAAGCCACACCCACTTTCCCAGTGAACCATGCCACTTTACCACACGGCACTCTGCCCCCTTCTGCTTTAGGCCACATTGAAAGTTGTTTCCCCACACCATAAAGGCCTGAAGGTCGGTGTGATAGTGATTATATTGTAAGCTCTTCAGGGCAGGGACAGATTGTTCTCCCTGTACTGTGTGGGTTTCCTCCAGACACTCTGGTTTCCCCAAAACCATAAAAGATACTGATGGTTGTGTGTGATAAGTATTAGTGTAAGCTCTTCAGGGCAGGGACAGATTGTTCTCCCTGTACTGTGTGGGTTTCCTCCAGCATCTGGTTTCCCCCAACCATAAAATATGATAGGTGTAGTGTGATATGGATTAGATTGTAAGCTCTTCAGGCAGGGACAGATTGTTCTCCCTGTACTGTGTGGGTTTTCCTCCAGACACTGTGGTTTCCCCACAACATAAAGACACTGATAGGTTGTATGTGTATAAGTGATTAATTGTAAGTCTTCAGGCAGGGACAGATGTATGTCTCCCTGTACTGTGTGGGTTTCCTCCAGACACTCTGGTTTCCCCACAACCTAAAGACATACATATAGGTGTATGTGTGATAAAGTGATTAGATTGTAAGCTCTTCAGGCAGGACAGATATGGTTCTCCTGTACTGTGTGGGTTTCCTCCAGCACCTCTGGTTTCCCCACAAGCATAAAGACATACTGATAGGTTGTAAGTGTGATAAAGTGATTAGATTTATAGATCTTCAGGGCAGTGAAGATATGTTCTCCCTGTACTGTGTGGGTTTCCTCCAGACACTCTGGTTCCTCCCACAACCATAAAGACATACTGATAGGCGTGTATGTGTGATAAGTGATTAGATGTAAGCTCTTCAGGGCAGGGACAGATTGTTTTCTCCCTGTACTGTGTGGGTTTCCTCCAGACACCTGGTTTCCCCCAACCATAAAGACATACTGATAGGTGTGTGTGTGTAAATTAATTATTGTAAGCTCTTCAGGGCAGGACAGATGTGTTCTCCTGTACTGTGTGGGTTCCTCCAGACACCTGGTTTCCCCAACCATAAGATATATTGATAGGGTGTATGTGTGATATAGTGATTAGATTGTAAGCTCTTCAGGACAGGGACAGATATGTTCTCCCTGTACTGTGTGGGTTTCCTCCAGCCACTGTGGTTTCCCCACAACCATAAAGACATACTGATAGGGTGTATGTGTGATATAGTGATTAGATTGTAAGCTCTTAAGGACAGGACAGATATGGTCTCCCGTACTGTGGTGGTTTCCTCCAGACACTCTGGTTTCCCCACAAGCATAAAGACATACTGATAGTTGTAAGTGTGATAAAGTGATTAGATTGTAAGATCTTCAGGGCAGGGACAGATTTTGTTCTCCCTGTACTGTGTGGGTTTCCTCCAACACTCTGGTTTCCCACACCATAAAGACATACAGATAGGGTGTATGTGTGATAAAGTGATTAGATTGTAAGCTCTTCAGGACAGGGCAGATATGTTCTCCCTGTACTGTGTGGGTTTCCTCCAGACCCTGTTTCCCCACAAGTCAAAAACATACTGATAGGTTGTAAGTGTGATAAAGTGATAGATGTAAGATCTTCAGGGCAGGGACAGATATGTTCTCCCTTACTGTGTGGGTTTCTCCAGACACTCAGTTTCCCACAACCATAAGAATACTGATAGGGTGTGTGTGTGATTAGATTGTAAGCCATCAGGTCCTAATGTGAATGGATTAAATAATTTGAAAGCGCTGCGGAATATGGAGCTATATACTGTATAATAAAGTACATATATACATACATATGCAAAGCCTACACTACTAACCTAACAGAGATCACACAATGCTATCCCTGTGCAAGATTTAGTACATCTCGGGATCACGGTCACGTAACTACGCTAGCTTATGCCTCCAACAATTAGACAAGGCCCCACTAGGCAGCGTACATGAATCTTACAAAATTGTACAAAATCACAATGTTGCACGATTATTGTGTGCTACCCTGTGCTGCGTGTGGTGATGGTGATCACATGTGCTGCGAAAAGGGTGGGCAGCGCAGTGCAGCGGAGTCTGCTTTGCATTAGGTCAGCTTTACGTGATTTACCTATATATCATTTCTCATATGAGGGGTGAACATGCCATTTAATGTCCATATTATTAATCAAAGAAATACACAGAAATGTTTATGACTGTAGACAGCTAAATGATGTTTTTAGAAAGTTAGAAAATAATGGGCCATTCATTTCCATATAATCATATATCATTAGCCCGGTCTGTGGAAATGGCTGGCGCTTTGTAAATATACTGTAATAGTAATAATATAGACTGCTTCCTGTTATATATAATTATAATGGGCTGCAGGAAATATCGGTGGGTTAATCTCGGATAGTTTACCCCCAGGATATCGCAGTGATTTGTGCGATTCCAGTCCATGGCATGTACGGATTACATGTCAGAATGGTAAAGGCAGATTAAAGGAAAAGTCTTGCTAATCTATCCTCTCCAGTGGATATAAAGGATGTCTTGTACGTCTTGATATTATTGCCCGATTTAGTTGACCTGTTGGTCTGATAATATTGGGCACAATAAAAATATTGCAGCATGTGAAATTCAATAACCGTTCTTATCGTTAAAAATGGTGTTCATTTTGCCCCAACCAATCAGATCTTATTTAACAATTAAAAGCTAACACCTGATTGGTTGAGGCTAAATGAGGACCATTTTTAATGATAAGAACTTTTACTGAATCCCCAATGTGGCCAATGAAGGCTTTCTTCCTGTTTCCCTCTAGTTCCAGTGGCTATAGACACCATCCCATTTTTAAGTAGATCTGATCCATCGGTTCTACAGAGTTTCACCTCTAAGGCCAAACCATTCAGGAATTGGAGTCAGATGTAACATTTCCTCCCCATCAATAGGCTGGTCCCCTGGGACAGTAACTTTTATTGTACAGTAGGATGTTAGGGAGGTTCATATTGTCTGTGATTTCCTCCAGGAATTCCATGCATGACAGCCCATGGAAGGGTTAAGTTACTCTAGGAAGGTCTAGGGCCAATTTTCCACTCTTTTAACACAACACTGACATCTGATCCTTTAAGGGGGTAGGAAAGGGCACCAGATAACCATGACCCTGTTCATAGACACCAGCAGGGTGAATGGGATCAATTAAAGCAGTAAATGGAAGAGCATCACTGAAAATCTAACAGTAAAGTAAAAATACAGAAACCTATAGTAATGCCAAAGACGTGGGCACAGATCATTACTTTTCTGTGTGGTTTATGTTTCAATATACAGAATGGAGCCTGCCATATTGCTTGTTTTAGAAGATAGTCAGCAGAGCTATCCTATCTATTATTATTATTGATTTATATAGCGCCAACATGTTCCATGTCGCTTTACAAATACATAGTCACACATTACATACAGGGTAATACACATAGGGCCTCATTACGCAGACTTGCTGGGCAAATATATGGAGTTAAAGTTGCGCTAACCGGTTTGCTACCAGTTAGTGAGACTTTAGCTCCATATTAGCGTTGGATGCACAGGTTACGCAAAAATCACCCGCGCATCTGATGCTCGTGATTTAATATTGCGTTTGCGCTAGTTTTAGCGCAGGATTTTAACGCCAGCAAATAGCTTGCATTAAAATCCCGCAGTGGGTAAATCCCTTACCAAGATTTACCCACATTCGAAAATGTGATATTAAATCGCGGAAGAAGCATTTACCCAGAGTGATAGCGGCTCTGAGTAAATGAGCCCCATAATATACATACACACAATATACATATTACATACACAGGTTATACATAATATAAGTACACAGCGTGATAAGTTCAGTCTTGTCCATGTTGAGTTTTAGGAAGCAGGAGGACATGAAGGCAGAGATGGCACTAAGGCAGTTAGGAACCTGGGATGTCAATGTAGGGAGATCTGGGGCAGAGATGTATATTTGGGTATCGTCCGCATACAGGTGATACTGGAACCCAAATGAGCTAATAAGCTCCAAGGCCATAGGGGTAAATGGAGAAAAGAAGAGGACCAAGTACTGAGCCTTGCGGGACCCCCACAGGGAGGGGGCAAGGGATGGAGTTAATTCCAGAGTGGAAAACACTAAAGGTCCTACCAGAGAGAAAGCGATCTGATCGCTTGTTAAAAAGTGCACACTAGTGTTGGCCAATTGTTGTGACGACATTAGGTGCGTTGCTGTGCGCTGTGATCCATTAATCGGAGTGACCGCAATCTCCATTTTTTGCGCAAACCCATGTGCTCCGATTGCGCAATTGCATGGCAAAGAGCTCTGGAAACGCTTGTGTGTGGAGCACTCAGGGGCACTGCAGTGGGGCTTTGGCCTTAGTTCTCACTAATATTGTATATGTAGGTTTGTATATGTAATAGGGATATAATACAATAGGGAGTTGCAGTGGAATATATAGCCTTATAAAAACCTTTTGGGTACGTAGCTAAGAGGTTTTTATAAGTATACCACTGCACCTCCCCATTGAAGGCCTGTCACATGAACGACTCCACTAACTTCCGTGTAAAAACCTCTAGCACGGCACAGACCCGATCATTAAAAACCTCTCCAATCAGCCCAGCATTTCATCTCCCTCCAATCAGTGTGATTGCTGGTGTCCGTGAAGACTCTAAGTTCAGTTCTGCCCGGGAGACCGAACCCCTTCTTATGACTCATAATAAAGACTCCTGAGCTGCACTGAACACTGGGCCATCACTGACTCCTGGATTTACACTGACTGGAGGGAGACGAAACGCTGGGCTGATTGAAGAGGTTTTTACTGATCGGGTCTGTGCCATGCTATAGGTTTTTAATAGAAATTACTGAAATCTTTTATTATTAATGTGTGTATATAGTATATGGGGATGTGTGTGTGTATATAGTGAACGCGTGTGTGCATATACTGTATGTGTGTATATACTGTATGTGTTTATCCCCTTACCATTTTTTTTTCTTATTTGGGGAATTAGCTAGATAAACAATGCACCAACATGAGACTAGATAGCTAGATAAAGATCCCAAGACTAGATAGCCTAGGATAAAAACAAAACAATGAGACTAGAAGCTAGCAAAAGGATCAAGATTAAAGACTAGTAGCTAATAAAATATTGAGGAGACTATATAGCTAGATAACAAATGAGGACTAGATTAGGGCGATAAAAACGATGAGACTTAGATATCTATCCAACCCCGCTAGGCAAAGATAAAGACTAGATAGCTAGATAAACAATGAGGACTATTACTAGCTAGGCAATGTGATCTAAGACTAGATAGCTAGGATAAACACGATAAGGCTAGATGGTGATAACAATGAGACTGTCAAAGATAGCTAGAGTAAACCTATAGCCACACACCAAAATAGCCTAGATAAACAATGAGAATTGGATAGCTAGAATAAACAATGTGCAGACTAGATAGCGTCTATAGAGAGCTACAACAGTGAGACTATAAAGCTAGAATAAACGATGCTTTGAGGACTATATAGGCTAGCAAACAATGAGACAGATAGCTGATCCCACAGTGCGGTCAAACTATATAGGCTAGCTAAACGATGATGAGACTATTATAGCTAGATTAATAAACGATGAGAGAATAGATAGCTAGATAACGCTGACGACTGCTAGCTCAGATAACCGATTCGACTAGCTAGCTAGATAAACGCTGATGAGACTAGGATAGCTAGGCCAAGAAAGACTGTAGATAGACTAGATTAACCTTATGCGACAAGAGCTCAGCTCAAAAACAATGAGACAAGATAGCTTAGAACACGATGATGAGGACCCAGATCGCTAGGCACCAGATAAGCCTAGATCAGTAGCTAACCCATGCGCTGAGCCAAGATCGCTAGGCAACGCTAAGACTTAGATCGTCGGATCCAACGCTGCGGCCTCGCTAGGGCTCGGCAACGCTTACAGACTAGCTAGCTAGATTAAACTATGCAACACAACCCCCCGAGCTATCGCTCAGCTTCAACCCTGAGACTAGATAGCTAGAGAAACGGCTTGCGACTGAGGGGGGCCTAGCATCGCTAGGCAACGCTCCGCCTTAGGATCGCTAGATAAACAATGAGACATCTAGCTGGCAAATGGATCCGCCTCGCTCAGCTCGATAACACGATAAGGCTAGCGGCTGCTTACACAAGGCGACTAGCTCGCTAGATAAACCATGCGCCTCTGATCAGCTCGATAACCCACTGCGACTAGAAGTCGTAAAAAATAACCCGCTGAGCCTAGGACCCGCTAGGGCAAAGATAAGGGACTCGCTCGCGAGCTCCCACTTTGGAGGACTATATAGCTGATCAACCCTGGACCTCGCTCGCTAGAGTAACCCGCTTGCGCCTCAGCTAGCTCGGCAACGATCCGACTTCTCGATAGTAGAAACCGATGAGGGGGGATCTAGACATCGCTAGGCCCCGCTAAGGCTCGGATAGCTCGACAGCCCCAAATGAGACTCTATAGCAGGCATGATAAGACTAGATAAGCTTAGATAAACGATGATGGGACTAGATAGCTAGGCAAGATAACACTAGAGAGCTAGATAAACGATAAGGCTAGATGGCCTTGATTAACAATGAGGACTAGAGAGCTAGATAAAAACGATAATTACTAGATGGGCCCTAAGCAATGCTAAAGGGGGACTAGATAGGCTAGATAAACGATGAGGACTAGATAGCTAGGGCAATGATAAACACTAGATAGCTAGATAGAATGATGAGACTAGATGGCTAGTGCAATTTGTTAAAAAGGGAATAGATAGGCAAGGCTAGATAAACATGGGACTACATAGCTAGGCAATGATAACCACTAGATAGGCATAAACAATTATGCACATTCAGCCACAGAAATTACAATAACGTATATAAAAAGCTTGTGAATTCTCATTCATCCAGTCATGGTATTTATCTGTTGTATTCAATTAGACAAATCCTATTGCTTTTATATACATATCTGTTGTATTCAATTAGATCAACTAGACTTGAAAATTGTAGTTCTTGAAGAGTTTCGCTAGTCACGACTGGCTGTTTTCAATTCATGATATGCTTTTTTCATTCTCATTGGAGAAACGGCCATTGGAATGACTAGCGGAAAACGTATCTTCAAGAACTCCATTATCAAAGTCAGCTTAGTGCTAATTGGAATCAACAGGATAATGTAATAGAAAAGCAATAAGGGATTGAAATTCATACGATATCAGAAAGAATAAATGGGAAGGACAGGAAGGGCTAGTAGGCTCCAAGAGGTACTTTGCATTCTTACTCGCATTTGCATCTTTTTTCAAAGATCTTGAGAAGAAGGCGGAATCAACGAAGCAACTTTAAGGCAAGATCAAAACATAGATAATGGGACACTTGACTCCATCATGCCCACTCATTGTCCTCTCCATCCTCGTCGATTAAGTCCTGGTAATCTGACAGTAAGGGAAGGGCCCACCTGCTGGAGGAGAGAGAAGAGGAAGAGAAGAGGCTGGTAATCAAACTGTTAAAACAACTACAAACACACATATTATCATAATTATATATATTGTATATATATATATAATCATCTAATAAATCAAAATACACACGTTATATTAGCATTAAGTGTGGCCGTTGGTTGGGCACAGTTGGGAATTACTTTTGTGAATTGTGTGGAGTAAAGTGGAATATAAAACGCTACATCTCTGGAACAACTTCTTTAGTTAATATCATCGTGTAATAGGTCCTATAGGGCACTTTCGCCTAAACTGTCGAATGGAAACAAACAATGGAGTTAATTAAAGGACCAACTACAATTGTAAAAAATGTTAAAATGCGGGGCAGGGAGGTAGGATGAATATTCCTACCTCCCAATATGTTATTGTTTGAGGAGCTTCACAGCCACATACAGTTTTTCATCTTGCCAGGCATGTGCCCTGGGGCCTTCACGATTAAAGATACAGTGGTTGCAAAAGTATTCGGGACCCCTTGAGTTTTCCACATTTGGTCACATTACTGACACACACATGAATCAATTTGATTGGAATTCCATATGTGAAGACCAATAACAAACGTGGTGTACCGTGAGAAGGGAACGAAAAATGCATACATGATTCCAAAACATTTTAACAAATCAATAACTGCAAGTGGGGGTTGTGCGTAAATTATCAGACCCCCTTTGTCTGCCGTGCAAGTCATGTTCCTAAGCATTGGCCTGATGAGTGCTAATGCTAAAAGAGTGCACCCTGTGTTGTAACTCATGTCAGTTCAGCAAAATACAGCTGCTACTGTGACGCCCTCAGAGGTTTGTCTAACGAGAATCTTGGGAGCAACAACAACCATGAAGTCCAAAGAACACACCCAGACAGGTAGGGATGAAAGGTTATTGAGAAATTTAAGCAAGGGCTTAGGCTACAAAAAGATTTCAAAGCCTTGACATCACCACGTAGAATTTACAAGCAAATCATCAGAATGAGGAGTATGGGCATTTCTCCTAAACTATGTCAAAACCACCGGGGTGATAGGACCTAGCAGCTTAGGTCTTTTCCTGGCCACGGAGGGGAGGAGAAGGTGAGTTTTCCTTTATTATGCAACACAACTAAGAACGCATTTCTAAAAAATATTATCCTGTGACTGTTTTATAAGAAATAAAATTCTGATAGATGCAATGCCCCCTTTAAAGGGGAACTATGGTATTAATACCCATCATAGCCCCAATATATTTAGACCAACAGTTCGTGATTAACCAGGTCGGTCCTAAGGCTAGGCCACATCGGCTTGTGTCCGCGTGGTCTGCATGTCCAGGGGGATTATGTGTGTAAAATGCACCTTAAAAAAAATGCCATGACCTATGATTTGGGTCCGACGTATCCAATTTTTTTCAGCTTCATAGACTTGTATTAAGTACGATTTTGAAAGGAACGGCTACTAAAAAATGAATGACGCACATAGTGGGGCCTACTTTGGCATCAGTCTTTACCTATAAACAAATACGTGTGTAAGCATGGGATAGTAAAATGGGCATACTTAATTGCTCCAAGATTGTCTACCTTACCAAAATTCATGCGCAGACTACTTAATTTATCAGGAGAGGGCCCTGCGCATATGTTTGGGCAGGCTGGTGTTCTGAAACTACCACTCTAGGTAGAAATGCAATAATTGAACGCCAGTGGTTTTTTGAACTTAAACAGTAGTTATTATTATCAACAGAACAATATTAATAAGTCATTGCAATTTAGCACAATTAGAGTGTGACATAGCATGGGCAGCAGATTCACATAAATACTCACAAAGCCCGAGAATCAGAAAACCATAAATAAACAATCAAGCCTTGTAAATGCCACACCCCAGCTCTCATGTCCTGTAGGGAATCTTCCACCCCGTATGTCTGGCACAATGTCCGCTATTAGTGGGTGGTATAGCCTAGGATTTTAGCCTTACAAATCTCCTTGTTAGAGACTCAAGGCTGCTCACTACACTCACCTAGCTGTTCACCTCCTGGAGAGTATCTTTAACAGAATATCATCTCACATCTAACCATGCCTACCTGTTATTAAGGTCCGAGACTCGTCCCCTCTCCTCTAGGGAAACTCAGGAAGTCAGGAAGAGCCTAAAAGCACATGATTTCTCACCCTTATATATTTTTACTGTAAACAGTAAAGGGAGTCCGATTACCGACCAAACGGATATTTTCATCCATTTCCGCGAATGACCACATTGCAAGACTACGGTCGGCACTGCAGTTGGGCGGTTTCCAGGCCCTCACGTGTCCCACGACCGGGATTTACCCTTATCGTGTAGGAATGTATGGTCCATTTAAGATGTTTTTCCGATTGTGTATATCTAGAGAAATAGGGGCAGATCAGCAAAAATGGTACGTTGGTTGGTGAATGAATACAATTTCTAGTTGTACATATCATTTAAAGCTGAGAAACACACTAGTCCGACCAGCCAGTACTAGCCTGCAATCAGATGTGCATGCGATAGGACAAAAAAATGCGATCGCCTGTTCCTCCTCCGAAAATGATTCCTCAACATGATAGGCCAAAACACGAGTGAAATTTTCCGTTGTGTATGCTTTTTTTTTAACGAAGGCACGAAATCGCGTGATTATGGGTGCTTGCAAATTGGGCATACGTTTGCGTAATAACACAATGCGTATCACTTTTACGTGCAATCGAATGCAATTTCGTATCTCAAAGAGAATCGCAAAAATGCACAGGATATAAAATGTAAATTGCGCACGCAATTGAGGTGATTTGCCGTGAGCTCTTCCGGTGTATTGTAGTGTGTCCGTGCCCTAATGTGCCCCTGGGAGCTCACTGCCCTGTGCAAACCCCATTAGGTGAGGAAATGAATGGACCCTCAAGACATGGAATTGTATAGGACCCTATAGCTATGATTGGGAACAGCTGTGCAGTTACAGGAAGTCACATGTTGTTTGGCCCGACGGTCACGTGGCTCCCCATAGCCGTGATGACGATTGGTTACATGGACAGTGTGAGGATATTCACTCCGTTAAACTAAACCCTCTTACCGTGCGGACAAGTTACACGGAATCGCTCTTACCAATACGCAGCACCGATTCCCTTCTCCCCACCCCGAAATATCCATTATAACTCAGAGCTCCCCCGCCAGGCAGACGCCCATCGTGATCTTCCCAGGACTCTTAAACCACAGTCACTCGACAGAGCTGCCGCGTTCACGCACGGTCCTAGAGCGCGCGGCAAATGTCCCTTCACAAGCCAACTGCTTGCCTTCTAGTGGACAGTTGGGAAAAGTGCAGTCAAAGTCAATTGTTGGTTGGCAGAGACCAAAGTTCCCGCACCCCCCCCCAACCCACCCCATTTTGTTTTTCAAAACAACAAAAAATCCCCCCCCACACCCCCCCCCCCCCCCCCCAATAATGGGCCGACCAACTGACTGACATTTTAAGTGTTTTTGAATTGAGGGGGGGTAGGTAGAGGATAATGGTCGGAGTTATTGTGATAGCCGGGGGACTTATTCTTTATTTTTTCTAGTATTCTTTTGTTTACTCTAGTCGAGGCTGACTTATTCTTCTTTTTATCTATCTTTTTCGTTCGCTTCATTTTCTTCCTGATTTTTTTTTCTTTTTTTTTCCTTGTTTCTCTACTTTTTTCTTATCCTTGTCTTCTCTTTTTCTTTTGGTCTAGTTTTCTAATTTTTCTTCTCTTTATTTTCTTCTTTTTTTTTTTTTTTCCTTCTTTTTTTCTCATTTTTCTCTCTAGTGTTTATTCTTTATTTTTCTATTTCTTCTTTTTTTTCTTTTTTTCTTCTTCTCTTCTTTTCTCTTATTCTTTTCTCTTCCTCTGCTGCCATTTCTCTCTTCTCTATCTCTTCTTGTCCTTCAGTTTTCCTTAGTCTTTTTCTTCCTTTCCTCTTCTTCTCGTCTCTCCCGTTTCTCTTTTCTTTTTTTTCTAAGTTTTTTCTGTTTCTTCTCTTTTTTTTCTTTTTTTTTTATTTTTTTTCTCTTTTTCTTCTATCTTCTCTTCTTTTCCTTTTTTTTTATTCTTTTTTTATATTCTTTTTTTCTTTTTCTTCTCTCTTCTTTATCCTTCTTCTAGTTTATTCTTCTTGCTTTTCTTTTTCTATTTTTCTTTTCTCCTGTTTTTGTTTTCTTTTCTTTTTGTTTTCTTCTTTCTTCTTCTTGTCTCTTTTCTATCGAAATTTTGTATGGTTTCTTCTGTGTTGATAGGTTGAACGGTCGTCAGGAGGAAGGATCACACCATGTGTTCGCAGCTTAAAGCCGGGTACACACCAAGCGATGCTTATCCTGGCAAACGGGTTGGACAGAACTGATCCGTTCGCCCATGCGTCTGATTCGGACAAACGAACGTCTTGGTCAAAATCCCATGCAATTATTTTGGCCAGATCGACCGATACTCGTTAGATTGGGTAGGAACACTACCAATATGTAAAGGTAGGTTCAGAAGCATAGATATGGCCAGTGGCGTAACCACGGGGGTGCCCAGACGGCAGGAGGGCTGCCACAAGCCCACAACCTCCTCCGTGTTTAAACAGCTGATCGTGTGTATGAAGGAAACATAGGAGCCACGATCATACCTGAATTTCGGATCAGCTGTTTAAAAACAGCGATCGTGGAGGGGGTGGGGCAGGGGCCCCTACAGTTACGCCCCTGCCGGCACCCGAGTAAATGAACGTCTGCTTCAGCCAAAATCAAGCACCTGGTGGCCAAGTATGTGACATCAAATAAATCATCATCCATACCAGACCAAATGCCCATATATGAACGAATTGTATTCCCAAACGTTTGTTTGTTTAGGGCATCGAGTACGCATCTGTGGTCTTTCTCTAACTTAAGCCATGCCAATGGCCACTTTTAAAGTCCACTTTCAGGCTAGGGCCACACCAAGGTTTGAGCATGCCCACGTGTACCCTACTGCTGGGAAAGAGCATCATCAGATGCATCATAATCCCCAAACTTCATTTTTAAAGCTAGGCAAAAGCCTGTAAAGGATACAAACATCCTAGGGTTGTTTGAAAGGAATGAAAAACCACTGTAGATGAAGCACGGATAGGGGCCCCATTGCTGGGGGGCCCAGTGATTCGTAGTTATGCCACTGGAGAGTGCTCTTTTAAATAGAGGGCACATGTATGGAGACCACAGTTACCCTTTAAGAGGCAGAGAGAGGGAAAAGAGAAGAAAGAACGAGAATGCGAATAAATGCTGAAATGCAATGACTCAACGTTGCAAATTCAATGGTGTCCTGGACCAATGGTATTTGTCATGCAGAAGCAGGAAGGGTGGATTGGATAGTATTGGGGTGTAGCAGGATGGGGCAGCTGGGCAGGCAATGATTCTATCCACAATAAATATTTTTATTACCTGGATTAATAGCTTGAGAGTTTATCTTCTCTGATCGTTCGTTGTATTTATGGGGTATATGTTTGTGATGATTAATTTCTTTGTATGGGTGCCATGTGTCATGCAGAGAACTATGGCTCTACACATTGCCCATGCTATTAATTTGCATTAACCATTCAGATGTTTGCTTTTTACTGGGTTACGTAATTGGATAACATTGGTTGCTGCCTGTTCCTAACGGGTAAAACTAATGTACCTTAATGAATCAGCAAATATGTGTTCTTGAAAGCTTGTATTAGATCATCAGTTAGTCTATTAAAGATATTACCTGCAAATTAATTTTATTTTTTTGGTATAGTCTACGGCCTAACTGACGACAAACTTACCACTTTATACGCTTTATATTTATGCACACTAGGGGGAGTGTCATATTATTGCATTTAAAGGGAACTTGCCACAATGCAATAAATCATTTTTAGAAAGAACCCAGTTTTGATATCTAAGGCCATTATAACAGCAGGAACATACGAGTCCCATATTGTCTCATTCTAAGCGTTGATAGACTTGAATCTATGCAGTCTTCCTGGAAATGTATCTTGGATTAAGACTAAGAAAAAGTAAGCATTTTCAGTGCTAAATATTAAAGGAAAAGTAAAGCTGAAATAAAATTAAGCCTGAATGGATTCTATAAGCAATCTATGAAGAAAATCACCTTTAATTTGGCAGGTATTGTGGTATCTAATTCTGCAGCCATCACACCCCCCTTCCCAGAGAGTGATAATTGATTTACTGCTATAATTAAAGGGAAAGTTCTGTGGAAAGATCATCAAGCTATTCTCTATATTACTCATACTAGGTTTTATGTAACTCTTCAGTTAAACAAACAAACAATTGATTTCTCCTTCTTTCTATGCTTTGTTGAGGTCGGTAGTAAGGTGCCATTTAGGTTCTGTAACTGTCTTCCCCTTTCTTAGAATGTTCCCAACAGTGATTTCTACTGATTGGCTGTTAGATGGGTCAGACATGTACAGATCTCTAATGAGATCAACCCAGGGACCCAGGGACTCCGACAATAACGGACGCTATTAGGGGTTCTGCAAACAGTCAGTATTTATTATATGCAGAGAGATCACAGGATGGGCAGATAAGGTTAATGGAAATTAGAAAATTTATCTTGAAAGAATATTTATTTGTGCCGAACATTAAAGAGGTTCTCCTTAACATTCTGTTGATTTTAGAGATTCGTTAATAAACTGTGGTTAGTAAATAATTGCATTAATATATTAATATATGCAAACACGCTAGGTCTCAACTTGGAGAATTTTGATTGGGGGTAAACTTATTCCAAACTTCCAGCTCCAGTTCTGCACTCTGTCCCGGCCACCAAGCCAGGGGATGTTCCTGCCATCATCCCATAATTGGAGTTGGGTAAAATTAGGTCCCCACCCTGGTATATCAAAAGTGTGTATGTGATAATAGGTTATTAGAGTCTTAGAGTCTATGAGTAAGACATTAGACCATTCTTACATCTGTCCCCTGGCAGCCAAGCTGGGTTAAGGTTCTAATAAAATGATGAATTTTAAATAAAGATGCTGGCCTGACTTCGTTGCTGAATCGACACACCAGGGAGGTGCGGCGGAATCCTTTCTTGTTTGTGCTATTTTTCAGGCAGAGACGGGACACTCTGATCCGCGAGCACACCGACTGGTGATTGGAGGACGCGCAAGGTACGGAGGAAGATCGTAATCGGAAAGGACGTGAGCCGCCATATTAGCATTTACACATTAGAGCCTTAACAAATGAAAGTACCGGTAGTTTCTTTGGATACTATTAGAGTGATCTAAAGTGGGGGTATTTTAAATAAAATGTATATTTGTGTGGGAGGTAGGAGGGATTACTCCTACTTCCTGATGTCTGTGAAGCTGCTATCAAAGATATTACATTTTTTTAGTTTGTATATTTCACAATACAGAGATATGCAATGCTGTGCTAATCTCTATGTTTTCTGGTAGATTTAATCACCCCCCTTTTCTGCACCAACTGAATATCAGTGGGCGTGTTAAGGGGGTGATTACGATTTTTACCTGGAGAGGAAACACTTGTGGTGACAATGTTATCACTACCCTAGTCAGGCTGAACGTTGGATGCTCATTGGGATCGTAGATTTACGCTCACCATAGAATACCATTAACTCAAAACTATAAAAAGAAGAAAGAATAAAGTCTGCAGCACTCTGAACTGTGTTCACCTTAAAATCCTTTATTTCAGAGGGGATGTGTTAAAAACAATTAAAAAAAAGACATTCGGGTTATCACCTTCTTAAGTGCAATAATATTATCAGTCATTTATAGTGCTAAGACATATACTCTAGTATGATTAGGTCAGTTCCCAATATATCTACCAGTCCATGTTAGTCTTGTGTTAGTCAGTGCCATCCATGTGGTGTTTAGATGTGGTCCCTGCAGAGATTCAAGTAGGTGGGACGCGTTTCGCCTCCCTATGTGTCTGGAGCTTTCTCAACCTTGACATTTTTTGCTGGACATGTCCTTTACCAAGAGATATATTTACCTTGGGTATCTCTACTTACCTTAGCTACATGGTTTGTGTAGTTTGTCTCATATCATACCAAAAGTACAGGAGTGCAAGTTGGACAACTTTTGGTTATGAACCTAAAAAAGAATTGGAGAACTTCTCCTTCTACAATATGACATTTTCCAGATACCATGTTTTTTGGAGAAAATTAAGTCTTGTGTCCGTTCCATGGCTATACAGGAGTTAGGACTGGTGAGGATCAGGGCAGGTTTTCAGGCGCCTTGCAGAGCTCTGAGAGTTTAAGAGGTATTCACTTGTATATCAGAAGGGGGGTGAAGGTTTACTTAGATATGGACGTCTGCAGAGCACACAGCTCCATTTAAACTACAGTGTAATGAGAGATACAGAGCATCCAACGTTCAGGGTGGAGGATTTCAAGAGCCTTTCAGGAACAGAAGCTGACTAGGGTAGGGTAACATTGTCACCACTAAGTGTTGCTTTCCTGGTAATCTCACTGATGTCCCTGGGTGGAAGGCGCCATCGTATTGTAAGATAAACTCTAATTAGCCCTCAAAACTGTTTTTCCCCCGGTGACCTGATGGCTCTTTGATGGGATGTTAGGACTCTAAGAAAGAAAAAGGGCCGATTTTCTTGTGAAAACAGAAACCATGACAATTAATTATCACTTAGTGTGTGTTACATTAAAAATGAAAATAAATCAGTAGATAGTTTGTGCGTGGTATTCAAACAAGAGAAATATTGTGTGTTCTTGTAATGCTGCACAAGCAAAACACATAATAAAAAGCTGAGAACAGTGGTGAATCGTTGGTCTTCTCGGTCGTTACGCTTCTTTTGGTACGAATGTCACACGATGGATCGTCCGTTGTCAAATTGTGCGCCAATATCTAAGTATCTGGAGTATCTGCAGCCTGAGGGGACTGTGTGGCTTCAAAATTACAGAAATTAAAAAGTATTTAGCAACACAGAAACATTTTGTTGCAAACAATTGAACTATTCTCCCCATTGACTTTAAAGGACAAATCCACTCTCGTAAGAACATCGTTTAGAAAGAATGGCCACTTTAAAGGGCATGTCCACCCCCCAAAACTATAATCCCCCCCCACTAATGGCCCCACCATGTAGTGTAATAAAATCCTTACCTCACATCCCAGCTCCATAAGGAGGATAGGAGGTCCATATAGGACACTGCCTCCTGTCTCGCCTCCAGGAGAAGTTTGGCATGTGTACGCAGCCCTTCTCCCCTCCCTCTCCCTCCCGTTTTGCGATCCTCCCCCTACCATAAAAACCCCTTGCCCATATCATAGTATATCTTCCCCCAGCTTACAGTATATACACACCCATAACAGTATATTATACAGCATACAGTGTATACCCACCCCATACAGTATATTATACACACTATACAGTACATTATATACACCCATACAGTGTATACACACCATTACAGTATATTACACACCCATACAGTATACACACACTCATACAGTATATTATATAACACCCATACAGTGTATACACACCCATACAGTATATTATACACACCATACAGTGTATACACACCATACAGTGCATACACAACATACAGTATATTATACACACCCATGCAGTATATATATACACACCATACAGTATATTATAACACACCCATACAGTGTATACACACCCTCTTACAGTATATTATATACACCAATACAGATATTATATACACCCCATACAGTGTATACACACCCATACAGTTATATGATATACACCATACAGTGTATACCACCAACAACTATACACCCATACAGTGTATACACACCCAACGTATTATACACACTACAGTGTAACACACCCATACAGTATATTATAACACCCATACAGTTGTATACACACCCATACAGTATATTACACACCCATACAGTCAACACACTATACAGTATATTATACACACCCTACAGTGATACACACCCATACAGTACATTATACACACACCCATACAGTATATATACACACACATACAGTGCATTACACACCATACAGGGTTAACATACCCCACAGTAAATTATACACACCCAGACAGTGTACACACCCATACAGTATATACACACTCATACAGTATAATATACACCCATACAGTGTATACACACCCCATACAGTATATTACTACACACACCATACAGTGTATACACACCCATACAGTATATACACACACATACAGTGCATACACACCCATACAGTATATTATACACACCCATACAGTATATTATACACACCCATACAGTATATACACACAGTATACACACAAACATAACACACAACGGTATACACACATATACAGTATATACACATTAACATTAGGTATATACACATACGTGATAAATATACCACATACAGTGTATACACACACATGCACACAGTATATATATATACACACACATACATTATATGCACATACATACAGTATATACACCCATACAGTATATTATACACACCCATACAGTGTATACACACCCATACAGTAAATACACACACCCATACAGTATATACACACACATACAGTGCATACACACCCATACAGTGTATACACACCCATACAGTAAATTATACACACCCATACAGTGTATACACACCCATACAGTATACACACACTCATACAGTATATTATATACACCCATACAGTGTATACACACCCATACAGTATAGTATACACACCCATACAGTATATACACACACAATACGTGCATACACCACCATACAGTAATTATACAACCCATGCAGTATATTATATACACCCATACAGTATATACACACACATACAGTGCATACACACCCATACAGTATATTATACACACCCATGCAGTATATACACACCCATACAGTGTATACACACACATACAGTGCATACACACCCATACAGTATATTATACACACCCATACAGTATATACACACAGTATACACACACATACATTATACACACATACCGTGTATATACACACATACCGTGTATATACACACATATACAGTATATACACATACATATAGTATATACAAAACGGTACATACAGTATATACAAATACAGGTATACACACACATGCACACAGTATAATACAACGTAATACAACATACACGGCCTACATATATACACACCCACTCCATTATATGA